>SNQJ01S0139803.1:17597-39988 GCA_010110895.2 Picea sitchensis | reverse complement strand
GGTTGCGATTCAGATCTAACGGACGACTAGGCAAAGTTTGTTGTTGATGGCAAGAAGGATGAGGCTGTAGGGGTCATCATGACTTACATCTCGTGGGAGATTCGATTTCACCTCAGTGGAATCGACTTCCCTCATTAAGTCTGAAAGAAACTGAAGTTGTTGTTTGACTGAGTCGACGAGAGCCACGTCATGCAGTGGGAGAAAGAGTTGATCTCTCTTGATCCTCATTCTTTTGATAGAATGGAGGACTATTTGGCGCGTGTCAAAGAAGTCTAGTTGAAATTGGGCGAATGTGGAAAGAACTATCAGAAGAAGGATGGAAAACTCATCAAGCTGGTCCTAATGAACTTGAGAACACCATTCGACGTGTTCGTGTCGAATTTCCGCACCAACTGGCAAGCTCGCTAGGAAGATGGTAAGGATTATAGCTTTGTAGCTTTCTTTGGTGTTTTGATTACTGATCAACACAAACTACTTGAAGAAGGCAAGTTTGGTGGTAAACACTATGCCCACTTGCTCAAGGGAAAGGGCAAGATGGATCCCAAGGATAGAGTACGGTTTGATGCCTCTACATAGAAACCTGCATACCGTGACCAAAAATTGCAGAGACAGACAAATGCACCCCTATGAAGTCGAAAGAAGAAGACATGTCAGTACTATGGAAAGATTGGACATGTGGAGAAAGTCTGCTATAGGAAGCAAGAAGATTTAGAGGAGAAGGTTAACAACCTTGAAGGAGATGTGTCCGTTGTATGCTGATCCACTGATAATTTCACCTTCCAAGTTGGGGCTTCTCAGGCCTTGTTGTCTCATTCTGCACAGAACGAATGGGTAGTCGACTCTGGGTGCACTCACCACATGGCTAAGGATGCCTCCTTGTTCACGTGGTTGGATGAAGCTGAGAGAAAAATCTATGTTGTTGATGATTTTGCTTTGGATGTTGCTGGTAAGGGTGATGTTGCTTGTCGACATGAGAAGATTGTCGATGTCTATCATGTGCCAAACCTTAGTGCCAATTTGTTGTTTGTTGCTTAGTTGACACAAACAAACAAGATTGTGGAATTTTGGCTAGATCGGTTCTATGTTCGTGATTTAAAGAAAGACAAGTCGATTGTCGCTGGCGGACTTCTCAACCCGACGAACAATTTGTACAAATTCCGTGACATGTCTCGTCTTGACACTAAACCAACTGCACTTGTTGCTCACACCGACGAACAAAGTTGAATCTGGCATGAGCGACTCGGACATTTGAATTTCCGAAGTCTGCAGGAACTGACAACTTAGAACATGGTTGTTGGTTTATCAAAGGTGTTTTCCCTTGACGAAGTTTGTAAGGGCTGTGTGCTTGGGAAGCATCATCAAGCACCATTCGACTCTGGTAAAGCGTGGCGAGCGAAGAACCTATTGGAATTGGTTCATAGTGATGTCTGTTGCATCAATCTACCTTCACTGGCAGGTCCAAGGTACATTTTGACTTTCATTGATGATTTCTCTCGCTTTACATGGGTTTACTTTTTGAAGAATAAGAACCTTGTCTTTGAAAAGTTCAAGGAGTTTCAAGCATTTTATGAAAAACAATGTGCTTGACCCATCAAATGCCTAAGATCAGACAATGGTGGTGAGTATGTCAATCGACCCTTTGATGAATACCTCCGTTGATCTAGTATTGATTAGAAACGGTTGGTTCCTCACACACCTTAGCATAATGGCGTCCCAGAATGCAAGAATCGGACTTTAGTCGAAATGGCTAGATGTCTTTTGCAGGCTAAAGACTTGCCTCCTCGCTTCTGGGTTGAAGCGGTGTACTGTGCAAATTACCTACTCAATTGCATCTCGACTAGAGCTGTTCCTTCCATGACTCTAGTTGAACGATGGTATGGGAAGAAGCCTTCAGTTGACCACCTCTGTGTGTTTGGACATATTTCCTGTGCTCACATTTTTGATGATTGCAGAAAGTTGGATGCAAAGAGTCATGCTTGCATCATGATGGGCTACTATGAAGAGTCGGAAGCCTATCGACTGTTTGATCCTGTCAAACGACAAATCATTATTAGATGAAATATACGTTTTGATGAGAAGTCTTTTGGCATTAAGTTGTTAAATGCCTCCTCTAGATTGCTATAGGATGATCCCTTTGATGTTGTCTCCGACACTGGCTCTTCTGTTCCATACTTTAGTCCATCGATTGGATAGTCGAACATTCTTCCTGTTTCGACTGGATCATTGACCTCTGAGTCAACTAGTCAGTTGTCCTCTGTTTTCACTGGTCCACCAACTGAAGACCCTCCAACTTCTGATCGACTTGCTGATGTGAACTATAGTTCTCCTATTTCTTGTCTACCCAAATGGGTTGCCAAGACAATTGAAGCTGTTGGAGCTGATGCTGGAGATGCCTCCTCTGGACGGCAAACTCGAAGTCAAAAGCAACGTGCCAATGTTTCCTTAATGAATTGTGTACTTGAAACTTCTGATCTTGTTACCTACTCAGATGCTGAAGGATGACCTGAATGGGAGCAGGCCATGTAGACAGAAATTGATTCTTTGTCGGAAAATCAAACTTGGGACTTGGTTCCTCGACCACATGGAAAGAACATTGTGGAGCGTTGATGGGTGTATTGGACCAAATTTACCTTTGAAGGTGTTGTTGAGTGACATAATGCATGCCTCGTTGCGAAGGGATTTTCTCAACAAGAAGGAATCGACTACACTGAAACCTTTTCCCATGTAGCAAAGATAAAATTTGTTCGATTGATTCTTTCCCTTGCTACTTGTTTTGGATGGAAAATCCATTAGATGGATGTGAAGAGTGCTTTTCTTCATGGAGACCTATCTGAAGAAATTTTCATGGAACAACCACCTGGTTTTGTGACAGATTCAAATTTGGTTTGTCGACTCAAGAAGTCGCTTTATGGTTTGATGCAGGGTCCTCGAGCTTGGTATGCTAAGATCAATAGTTTCTTTCTTTGACTTGGTTTCAAACGTTGTGAATCTGATCACAACTTGTATGTACTCCATATCAATGGAGACCTTGATTGTTGCTATATATGTAGATGACTTACTCATTATTGGAAATAATAATGATCTCATCATTAGATTGAAGAAACAACTTATTGTCTCCTTTGACATCACAGATCTTAGTACTTTGTGTTACCAACAAGTTGATTGGTGGAAGATTTACCAAATAGGTTGCCCATTTGTCTGGATAAGGATGTTCTAGGGGATTTAGTCATCGCTATTTTCATTCTTGACAGGTGGACAATAAGAGTTTGAAATCTAATTAGTTTAGGACGAGAAAAGTAATATTTCCTTAGTATGGCAAGTGCGAGTTGGTTGGAGGACTTCCATTGTGAAAGAACATGTGCATCACCTCTGGTTTAAAATAATGGGATTCAAAGAAAGCTTGTTGTGTATCATCTTAAGGATGCTTATCTTCCACAACACCTCTTGGATAAACTGATGTTTTTTATGTTGATTTTGAGGGGACGGATCGTGTTACTGGTGTTCATGTCACTTTGCAAAGGTTTCAATAGAATGTCAATAGAAATAAAAAATCTATCTCCAATTGAATGAAGCCAAATTTGCATCATGATCACGCCAGCCTTTTTGAAATAGTGGACTGAAGGTTGCTATCTGGGAATTGAAACATTTGTTGATCTGAGAAGAAACTGCCCAGCATACTCCACGCACCCTAAAAAGAGGACACAACTGTAGTTTATCTTCGGACCTGTTAAGAGGTTACACATTGTAGGAGCATTGGATTTCAGATGGATTGAGGCTGCGATTTTTCTGTGTGTAGAGTAGACCGATGGTTGGGCATGCTATTATAGGCATAAAAGCACTGGAATAAAATGAGTAGGGCTGCCCTCGTTCTTTGGGATTTAATGTAGAAAATCACCCAACTTTCAAAAATCGTGGGTTTTACGTGGAGCTTGGGGGGTAGTTTGAAAGTGGTTTTATCCATGTCCTATTAATCTTTGAAGACTTCAACATCCTCTTTGTAGTTGACTTGGAGATTTGAACAGTGTTGGAAGAAGTTTGGTGTATAATTTGTGGGAAAGTTTCCCTATTAAAATCCATTTACCCACCTTGGAGAATGAGTAGAAAATTGTGATAGCTGATTTTGTGGAGAGGATGCCAACTGGAAGGACCTTGGAAGGTTGGACGCTGCACCAACACCTAAATTTATGGAGGATACCCTACTTTTGAGGACTTTGTGCCCCTAAATTTTGAATGTGAGGCTTGAAAAAAGCCCAAATTTTGAATTGTTTTTTATTATTAAATTGTGAAGAGGATTTTACCTCCTCCTTAGGCTAAAATAGTGGAAATTTAGGTTAAAAATTATTATTTTATTGTAAGAGGAAGTTGAGCCTTTCCCCTATAAATAGAGAGGCACTTCACTCATTTTGATCATCACTTCTCGAGGGATTTTTCCCTTAGGAGGTTTGAAATTTCTCAAATTTTCTTGGAGCTTTGTCTTGGATTGGTGTTTTGGCATGGAGTAATAAGGAAATCTAATTTTGGGATGTTTTCTCTCATGCAATACTCTTTTGAAGGTGTTTTAATAGGATTTTGATGGATGATTTTGGGATGCTAGGGTTTCCTCATGCATTTTTGGGTACATTTCTGCAATTCTAAGTGTTTCCTATGGTATCTTGGCAATTAGCTGGTTGAACTCAAAATCTTGTTAAACCCTTGGAGGAGTAAGAGTGTTTACACCCTCCTCCATATTATGTTTCTCATCTTGTTGGAATACTTAGGGCATGCTTCAAGAACTAAGAGGGTCTACACCCTTGAGGTATTGCCTTGGCTAGGGTTTTGTTCCAAGAAGTAAGAGGGTTTACACCCTTAGAAATTTTAAACCCTAGTTTCGTCGCATTCAACTTCTGCATGACTCCATTGCCCTATGAAAAGACACTAGCCCCAGATCTCCAACTACATACTTTCATACTCTAAAGCTATCTAGAACCGCTTCTTTGAACTTTTTTCTCCACTTACTCTCAACCTACAACAATAGCGACCTACATCTAGCTAGCTTAAAGTGAAAGAGGGATTGGTGAGGTGACAACGACCCTTCCCTCTCAGTTTCGTCAGAGTGCACTTGAGCGTTGGACTTTGGCTCTACAAGTGCGAATTTGTGCGATAACACTTTGCATTACTTTTTGGGTCTTCAAATATTACCACTTTGTAATGGATTTTTCATTTCTTAGTCTAAATATGTGATGGACCTGTTGATGCGTTTTAAGATGGCTGATTGCAAGCCTTGTGCTACTCCTTTTCAGTCTGGAGTAAAGCTTACCAAAACCTGTCAAACACCCACAGTCGATGCTACTCTTTATTTGACAATTGGTTGACAACATTATTTATCTTACTCATAGTCGACCTGACATTTCCTTTGTTGTTAGTGTGGCTTTTTTCGGTTTATGTAGGACCCTAAAGAAAGCCACTGGAAAACAGTGAAATGAATTGTCTGTTATCTCAAAGGTACCATTCATTTTGGTATCAAGTGTTGTCGAAGTTCAGATTCGCTAGTTGGCTTCATCGACTTTGATTGGGCTGGCGACAATGATGATCAGAAGTCTACTTCTGGCTATGTGTTTCGTTATAGCACTTGACTATTGGTGTGGTTGTGCAAGAAACAAAAGGTAGTCTCTTTGCTGACTATGGAAGCAGAATATTGTGTCGCCGTTCAAGCAGGTATTGAAGCAGTTTGGATTCGCCAACTTTTGGAGAACTTGGCCTTCCTGTTCAGACCTCAACTACAATCCGCTGTTATAACCAGAGTTCCATACAGGTTGTCGACAATTCTATTTCTCACAGTAAGATGAAGCGTGTTGAGCTCTGTTGACCACCTCTCCAACACAGGTGGTCAACTCCATGTGCCATAAAAAGATGCATCATCAGATGCAAATTTGTTGAAGACTTTTGGTTCTACAGGGCATTGTTTGGCCCCAACACTTCTTTTTGTAACAAGAATTTCCGCACCCCTGCGTGGGTTAATAATGTGCTTTACATCGACTCTTTGATTGGGTCAAGCATGAATGATGACTTAAGTCCACTTCGCTATGTGTTTCAAGCTATAACACCGACTTATTGGTGTGGTCATACAAGAAACAAAGCAGGCCCTTTGCCAATTATGGAAGCTGCATTGTACGCTGCTCAAGGTGTATTGAAGCAGCTTTGGATTTGCCAACTTTGGGAGAACTTGGCCTTCCCTGCTCGTAGACTTCGAGACTACACCGTTGTTATAACTCAGAGTCCCATACAGTCACGTAGACAATCCTATTTCACAAGAAGATGAAGGTAGTTAGAGCTCGCTGATCACTTCTCCAACACGGGTGGTTAACTCCATGTGTCATGAAGAGATTTATCATCAGATGCAAATTTGTTGGAGACTTTGGTTCTACAGTAAGTACTGTTTGGCCCCAACACTTCTTAACAGACTTCCCGCACTCTACGCGGGGTTAATAATGCAATAGGCCCTCAAGATGAGTCATGTTCAGGTCAGGGCAATTCTTGGGATCGGTTCACTGAGAGTTCCTTTCACCGAGGGGTTTTTATCCTCAAGTTATCAATTTTCTTCTTGTTCTATTGATTTCCCCTTGAGTTTTCCTCACATGCAATAATCTCCTCCAAAGTGGTGAATGATGTTTTAGTGGGCTTATCTTTTGGCAACTATTGTAGGGAATCATTGTAATGACCATGCAAGACATCTTAGAAAGTTTCATCGATTTCCGTTGAGTCTCTGTAGGATTAGTTTTTTAATTATTCAATTTTAATTAATTAATTTTGCACTAAATTTACCTAAGTTTGAGGTTTAATTATTTAATTAATTAATTATTTTTGAGCAAAAATTGTAAAACTAGATCCTTGGACTTTCGGGAGGTATTTTGTGCCTCAAAAGAAATGGAATAGCACCCCACACACCCATAGACCAAGTTTCAAATCAGTCGGACAACTTTTTTCTATGGTCCACCTAGAGTGTCGGGCCACTAAAACAACAATTTTAATTGCTAAGTCCAACATAGCAAAATGTAATTTTAAAAATGAGTTGGAACTATCATTGAGACAAATCCACCCATTGCCTATTGTGTTAAGTTCCAGGAAGTTCTTTGCTCAATTATCATTGAGACAACTAATGCTACAAAGCATGATCAAAATATTCCTAGGATTCCATGGGAATAAGCATGCATGACACAATATATAGCAGTAATTAAGAGTCTTCACCCACTTTTGAAAAACATAACTCCCAAGAAGTCTTCACCTAATGCAGGTTAGCCTGAGATTGAACACTTCAGCTTATTTGGGTTCCCAATGTATTACGTACCCAAAGAAGTCCAAGCTAGATCCTTAGGAAGAAAGGATACAGTTAATCTTCAAAGACATCCCTAGTCGAGATTGTAAATTGAGACAAGTAGAGATGAGACAGTTTTTCAAACACCTGTAGAGGAGACCAGATGGAGATTGACAAGAGACAATAATTTTCTCCCCTTCAGAATTCGAGGGAGACGTATTATTTTCCAAGTTATCCAGCTTAGGCTGGATAGTTCAGAGATATTGGCAAGAGGGGCATAAATGCCTATCAACTAGTAAGTACTGCAAGAGCCATTCTCCGAGGATGGCAAAGACCCTAGCAAAGATCTAGAGCCCCCACTGCACTCCTGAGATTCTTGGTCTAGGACCACAAGAAGACCTTATGAGGCCCCCAAGATATGACCTGGCTCTTGGTCCGGGACCAGCTAAAAGTCCCTAGATATGTCTAGGGCCCCATGGTTAGTAAGTGCCTCATGCCTGGGCATGGGTTGCTGATTCCTGGTCTTGTACCCAGGATAAGACCCTGTGAAATGCTCAAGAATTGATCCTGATCGCAATTTTGTTGGTGTTTGACCCTCCTTGAAGGTGGGTATGACCAATATGAGGGATGTATCCCATATGCAATGATGATAAAGTTAATAAGGTCACCTTGGAAATGAATGGACAAGTATTGCCAATTGTAACCCCACCCAAAACCCTTACCCTTGCTATGTTTGTTTCGGGGGTTTTTGGTCTATGGGTTAAAGTATTAATTAAATACGACTATAACATGTTTAAATTAATTAATTCAAACATGCTATTTTAATAGTTACTTTAATTATTACTACCCTTATTTCTACCTTAGCCTAAAAGTATAAATAGAGGACTACCCCCCCTTATCTAAATCACTTTTTCTTTTATGCTCTTGTGCTAACCTCCTAGGTGAGCAAATCTCTCCTTATTTTGTTGCGGCCCCCTTCTTGCAACTGCTGCTTGAGGATTTGCTTTTTGCAGAAAGTGCCCCAGAGGTGATTTGCTGTGGTGGTTCGGCCACAGACTATTTACCGTGGTGGTTCAAGTCCCTGACTATTTGGTCGGTGGCTCACCTCGAGGTTTTGTCAGTGGTTCGGCCCTGACTCCTTTGCTGGGTAAGTCACCTGAGGCTCTTTGCTGTGGTAAGTTTGGCCCTTTGAGGATTTACTGTGTTGTCTCTGCTCCTTGTGGATACTTCTTGTGGTGGCTTGGTTTGTGAGGGCTCTTTCTGTGGTAGTTCGACTCTCCTCTTGTTTGAGTCGTGGCCTTCCTTACCCCTGTTTTGTTCCCTGCTTGAACCGTGACCTTACTAACCTCAGTCCTGCATGAACCAGGCCCTCCACGCATCCGACCTCTGCCTTTGCCACACCACCCCGCTTGTTAGGCTTGGGTCCTTGAAGCTTTCAACAAGAGCCATGGGTTTAAAGACAAAAATTTCTCAGGTGCTTTCCTACTAGTGGCAAGAAAATCCATTCATCTCTTAAAAGAGATCTAATCTATATGGTAGATCTATGAACTTGACTTTTTTTTTTTTTTTTTTTTTTTTTTTTTTTTTTTTTGTGTGGTTGCTCTCCTTCATAAATTTGAGGTAATTTTTCCAGTTAAGATCTTATAGTCAGATCTGTAATTTGTTATTTACTTTCTGAAGTTTTTCATTAATGAGATCTACTGTTTAGATTAGTCTTTGCTTAGATCAATTTACCTTTATCAGATTTGGGCATTAATTTGAGTTTGGTTGTTATTTCTTGTTTCTGAAGTTTGTTATATTGTTCATGATCAGATCTAAACTCAAATAAACATAGATCTGTATAAGATTTACACCAACATTGTAGATTAGAATTGATGGTTATTCTAGAACTACTATTTAGCTAATATCTAAACCATTTTGATCCGAAAGTAATATTCATTTTGTTTCTGCTCAAGCAAAGTAGATTTGTTTTCTAGATATGTGATCTAGTTGTTATTCTCACTAAATTTTAAAAGGACACTTTATTCTCATTTGTCACTTAATTTAACAATGCCTGGCTACATAGACTCACTCTGTAAGAGGCAAAGAAGCATACAAGCCTCTCAAGGCAAATTCGAGAAAGCAAAAAGAGATTCTGAGTTATCCTTCAAATATGAGCCACTTCATTGATTCTGAGCCTCCTTTTCTTGGAGAAGCAACAAGAGAACCATCACAAGATGGCAAATGCCATAACAAGAATACCAAAGATATCTTGGAAAGAATGATGCATGAGACATTATTCAGACCGTGAAGGGAAGTCTGTAAAGCATGCAGATGATGAAAGTGTTAAGAAATACAAACGAGATCTATAGCCGCAGGTTTCTCACACAAACAGAGGGAATTGTCTATAATGAGACACTTGATCCAACGAACCCAATACACTTCCATCCACACTACCATCCATGAGTTGGAAACTATATCGATAGATGATTTTGATAAGTTTGGATTTCAACAAGAGTGTTGTTGATCCAAACTTATTTCATTACAGTGTTGGTGACAAGAACCCGATCTCCGATGACTTATTCAGAAAGATTTGTTGTTACAAGTAATCCTTGATATATGAATTCGAGATGAAGAATTGAGAGTGATGCACTACTTACTTATTGGGACAAGAAGTATAATAGATGACCGATAAGATTTTCCCGAGTCAAGAAAAATATACACTGAAAATATTAAAGAAGTTCAATATGACAATGCAAAATTCACTGTGATGGATTTAAAGAAAAAAGATTGATGATGATTCAGATGATATTAATCCACAATTGATTGGATCAATAATGCATTCCGGGTCACCACTTTGATTCATGCCATGCAAAGTGAATGTGCTCTAGTCATTTCCATGAGTCAACCAAGACACTCAATAGATAAACAAAGAAAAACATGTAATGAGATATATACTATCAATTGATATACCAAGATATGCCTCCAGTATAACCTTGAGTTTGCAAGATATGCCAATCTCGCATTGAGTTTAAAGCACAGTTGAATCAAAAGCACATCCTACCGATGTTCTATCGTGAGTTTTCTTCATGGTTTCAATGCAAAGAAACAAACTCGTGTAGTTTCTGAGCAACACAGAGGCAAAGCATTGTCAAGACAAGTGTAGTAAGCAATGTGGCTTCACAAGCTTCAGACAGATTTATTTGACCATGAGATGGTTCCTATGATGGTAACCAAGAGTTGTGTGTAAATATTCTTGAGAACCTAATGTTTCCTGATGGATCGAATACGATGAGATGAAATATCCTTATTCCAAAGATACGATGCAGAGGAAAATCCCTTACATACAAGACTCTACACATGACAGACATGATATCTTCACCAACTAAAGAATGACTCCCTAGCTGAGAGGGGAGGCCAATAACTCCAACCAAGACAAAATTCAAAACACATATGTGTGAGACTTGGCATGATAAAGTATGCCTCCCTATCGAGAGAGGGAGTGTTGATGAATGCAACTATGTGAGACATTCTCCACCACAAACCCAGGAGGTGGATCATCGCTAGCTTATGTGAAGTTTATCTTACAAACCTGGGAGAAATCTCCTAAGAAGGGTACATGGTTCCTACCCGAGACAGAGTTGGGAACTGAGAGATGACCTCCTCCATTCAAAGAGTCATAAGAACTCCGTGATGATTATCCTGGAAAAGCGATCCACAGCTAGGACGTAGACAGCCGAAAGCACAAGGTGAACGTGTGAACTTCCAAAGTGTTGGGTGCATTGTCATGAGAACATAAATGAAGATGATGTATTAGGCCTCCTCTAAGCAAAGCAGAAAGGACTATGAGAAGACTCAGATGATTTCTCCCTGCCTATGGTAGTGGGAAAGCGATTCAGAGTGGACGGTTCTGCGGGATCTAAAGCACGTGAACGTAGCACTGTCAGGTAATGCAAGGAATCAGAGCTATGACATCCCTATGGATGTGGGCTCCAATGGATGAGCACTAGTGGGTGTATCGTGATCCTTTGCTATATATTGTTCAAGAGTCGCACTCCATGTAACCCTAATTGTTATGTAGCGGCACAGTCGGCCCCACCTTAATATGCGTTTAATAATAAATGTAAAAAATAATAATACTAATATTAATATTAATTATTATACTAATAATAACAATAAATTATATAGTGACTTAGAGAGGCTGGCCCTGTTGAGCCAATTTTTTTATTAGACAAGTCTAATATAAGTAGGGATGATTCCCCATTGTGAATCATATATCTTCCTGCAATGGAAATTTCAACGAACACTTCTACTTGGGAAAAGGTACGCACCTCTTGGGCTAGAGTTCTAGGGTTTGAAGCAATCTCTTGTGTGCTAAGGTCTTTCTCTTGATGGAGGTCTTTCCTTGAAGAATATAGCAAAGGATTTGGTTGGGTTTTCCCTTGTTGAGAAGGGTTTCCCTGTGATACTTTTGTGTTCTTGTGCATGGTGTTTCTTTTCTTACATCGCGGGTTGCCGCACATTATTGTTTATGGTTATGAAATGCTAAAATAAAATAAACTTCATGCTTAACCATCTATGAAAAATCAACATCTAGGACCTGCAGCTGCCACAGAAACCACCCCACAGGCTCGTGCTACCTTTCTCTCCTAGGTCGAAAGCTTCCTCTCCAAGGTACTTTCCCAAAACAAGCCATAAAATGTAAAGAAATCTGAGGGCCCAAATCGACCCTCTCCACATGGATGGCTGAGGTCACCAAGTGGTTGGACTAAGGTTAGCAAGACGACTCCTCATTATGAAATGTCACATCATCCTTAACTCCTTTATATATAACTCTTAAGGGTGAGTGAAAAAACCCTAGACTTATCACAACATTAAATTAGAATAATTAATCCTCCTTGTGGGTGTGAAGTCCCTGGCTAATAAGCCCACACACAACTTCTACCATCATCAAGCCCATGAAGCCCAACTTCATTCCAAGGGCATCTTAACTGAAACGAAAGTGCAACAAGGTACCAACGAAGATTCTCACATGCCCAACACTACAAGCCATGTGAGAATACTCACTCCAAGCTACAAAAACATCAACACTGAAAGATGGGGTGGGATGGGGAAATCCAGCAAAACACATATTGGGACGCAGAGACACCCCTCAAATTTAGGAAATGTCATAAATGTGGGGTCCACCACAGGGCATCCTCGTCCAAAATCTAAAAATAATAAAATTAAATATATAAACAAGACAAGTCACAAACATGAACAATGAAAGCATATGGATTAGCTCTTTCTTAAAACCAGTAATACTCCATGTTATAGTATTTGGCTAGTTTCTCAAGGCTAGCAAGTGCTCGAGAGGAATCCCCCTTAGTTAGGCACACTAGTCTATGCCAACGATTTTACTAGGGATGCCCTCTATAAATGTTGGAAGCATCCCTACTTCACAAAGTTTTCTTTACTGAAAAAAGCATAACATAACATTTATATCTTTTTAGGTTTTGATTTTGATTTTTTAAATTGAATTCTAAGGTCATTGGGGAAAAAATCATGGGTGCTCAAGTCCCCCACAAAAGAAAACATCTCCCATTTCTAGGGATATGTCTCCCCTTTGTTTCTTGAGCTTCCTCAAGAAGGGGGCATGGGGAAATGCCCTCCACTAAGTTTCCTCATCTTAGAAACATGGGAAACGTGGGGGACACACCCCTCACCCAAGGGAGCTTGTCCCCATAAAACACTATTTTAAATTAATCAAGGAAATGCATGAATTTGATCAAACTTTTGGAAAGGTCGTACAAGTATGCAAGAACCCAACATTGCAAGATAGGACAAATTTTCTTGATTTCGTTTTACAAGATGGATTTTTATTCATGAACAAATAGTTATGCAATCTAAAAGGTTCCATGAAAAAGAATTCAGATTGGAGTTGAATAATGGTGAACTCAAGCATCGTAGGAAAATAGATATAATTGGTCAATATTGAGGAAGGATGTGATGCAAAATATGTTAGCTAGCACAAGGGAAGCATCAAAACATTGATTTGTGCATGCATTTACCTATTCTAGAATCTATATGGACTATGGGAAGATGTTTCCATGAGTTTTAAGCATGGCTTACCTCATACACAACTAAGAAATGATTCAATATTTGTGATTGTAGATAGATTTTCTAAAATGTGCCTATTTTCTACCATATAATGAGACAAATGATGCAAGTCATAGGCTATATTATTTTTCAAAAAGGTAGTGAGATTATATGGGTTGCATAGAATTATAATGTATGATTAGCATTCTAGATTTTTCATAATATTTCGGTGCCACATTGAAAATAGATGAATACAAAGATGCAATATAGTTCAACCTATCATTCGTAGGACCCAAACAAATGGGCAAACATTGTTTATGAACCAAACCTTGGGCAGACTTTTGTGGTGTTTAACTGCAAACAAACACAAATAGTGGGATATGGTATTTTCACAAGCAAAGTTTGTTGATAATAGTTCAGTGAACAGAGCAATAAATTATGCTCCATTCAAAATAAAGTGTGATAGAACCCCAAAAAGGAGTTGCAGATTTAGTAAATTTGTCAATTGAGGAGAAATGTAGCAATGATGCAAAAGCATTTACTAAACAAATGTAACAAATGCATTTACAGATCAAAGTGCAACTGAGAAAAAAATAATGAAAAGTATAAAGAGCATATACACAAGTCACACAGACTGAGGACATTCGAGGAAGGCAATTTGGTGATGACATATTTGGGTAAGGAGTAACTTCCCAATGGAGAGTATAGCAAACCAAATAATTTCCTGATGAGACAAGCACATGGCTTTCAACAATAGAGTTAAGTAGTTGTGTGAACAAATACTTTTCTAGGTTAGTTATATCAATCAAGAATCCCAAAACTTTTCCAACAAGTCAAAGATAATATACGAGCATTTACAAAGTTCTACACTGTAGAGAAGAATGTAGATCATAAATACTGCAGAACCACGACATGAGGTCACAAAGAGATGATGTCCCATGAAGGAATGTTTCAAAAATATAACTTGTGATATTTGAAAGTTACAGAATATAATCTTGTGGAGATTAAAGGTGTGCAGAACCTGATGGTTATGGACAATAACATTGCAAAAGTTAAGGAGTTGGTAAAGAACTGCAAAGGGATATTGTGAACCGACATCTATGGAACAACCCCTCCAAAAAGATGTTGCAATAAGATTGTTGCAGCAGAACAGTGCAATAAAAAAACGTAACACATGAACACTAGCAGTTAAACAAAATGAACCGACTGGAACTTGAACCACTTGGAGAATCTACAACTTGTACAATGTATTGTATGTAATTAATATAAAAACAATAACAACAAGAATGCTAAGAGACGTGATGATAAGAAACCAAGTAGCAGAAAAGATAGGAGTTATACTATTAGATGGAGAACTTTGAAGTAGGGCACACGACTTGAGAGTGACTGAGAGAATAGAATTGTAGCAGATAGTTGAAAGAGAATTGTCATTGTATACAGCTTGTATCATGATTTAACATATTCAATTTTAACCGAGAATCTCTGCCTCATGTTTTTTAGGCTGTCTAGTCTGTCTTTTTGCCTATGAAGATTATTGCAGTAATAGTACATCGCAATGCATTGGTGATCTGAGATGAGTTTACAGCAGTCAACTGCATCAGAGATAGGAGACTAAAGCCTAAATTTCTAGTGACTACCACAAAAGATGAAGATAAATGCCCATCATTCAAACCACTTTCCCACTTCTTCCAATATGTGTTCTGCAACCTTAGCCGATCTTCTTTTCATTGTACCCATCTTTACTTTCTTGACTACTTATATCCATGAAAGCATTGTTTACTGATTGAACAACCTTATCTTGAACAGAAACCCTATCGATTGAAGGAGCATCACCATTAGTCTAAGGTCAACAAAAATTAAATCAAAATAAGAAAGCAGATGACACCAACAATTAACTGGCTAGTATCATTCATCCACTTTTTATGTTCTCTATGCATGTGTCCCTAACAGAGCAATCCAAGAGGTAGTCTCCTCTAGCCTTTGATATAATAGATAATCTCCATTAATGGTAAATAAGCTACTTCAAGTTTCTTGGATCATCATAATCAACATGTATGGAATTAGTCAAAAAAGTTAAAAACACATTTGTGAATATGGTGTGGATGAAGACTAAAATTGCATTTGTGTGGTTCCTTTGACAAATGTGATATTAAATGATATTCGAATGGTATTGGGTCAGATCCTGTTGTCTGATGAAAGTATATATGTGACTCTGGGCATTTCGAGGGATGAGGCTAGGGCTCTCTTACAATATAGGAATCCCTCTGATTTAGTGAGATAACATCAACATTAGTTACAAGTACAACTGATTTAGTGAGATAACATCAACATTAGTTACAAGTACAACTGGAACGTGTGAGAGAAAGATCTGGATCTCTTGAAACCTATGTTACCAGTAACCCAACGTTGAGGCACTGTATTTGGGAGAAACCCATTACTCATAAGATGAGAAACCCGTTTTTAGTACCTGTTTCCCTTTTCTTGATCAGTAACCCGTTTCCTGGAAACCCTTTCTGTTAATTGAGAAACCTACTCATTTATTTATGACACCATTGGCATTTCTTTAGAAATACGGGCCATGTACAAAGATATAACACCAAATGAAAAAGTGAAAAAAAATAATTAAAAAACAGTAAAACGTTACTGTAAGTTTGTAGACCTAAACCTAAATGCTAAAATAGTTTTATAAAGCCATGAAAATATCATTGTTATCACTGATTTTGTGAAAAAATAAAAGAGATTACCCCCAGTTCAACATATTTGCAGATTCATGTGTGTGACAATGTCAAGTTGGTGGTCACTATATTGTATTGTGTGTGAGTCAAGGACTGAGAGGTTGGAAGCCAACACCAGTCTCTTGAAACTTGGAGGAGATCTTGGAAGATGGAGTTTAAACATTGGAGACTTCAGGAGAGCATCAAACAAGTACAACATTTCATCCAATCTGACTCGGCACCACATAGTATAGGTGCATAATGTTGGTATCCATTTACCTTCATTTTTCTTTGCAATTTTTTTTTTTCTATTTCAAAATTCTATTTTCTTCTCTGCTTTGTTGTGATTGTTCTTTATCCACGTTCTTGAGTTTTCCCGCCTTGGTCTTGTCGATCACTTCTAGAGAAATTAGTTACACCTGTGGGCACTCTTATTTCCATGGTAGAGGGAACAATCACTTAGTTGCTCAAAAGGATGTCTTAGAACCTAGTGGGCACTCTTCTTTTCAGTGTAGAGGGAACCTACAAAGGTGCCATGTTGAGCAGCTAAGAGCATGAAAAGGGTTGAATTATTAGTTGTGGATCAATGTTAAGACTTTAAGTGGAGTTATTATTAATATTTTCCCATATATTAAAAAATTATTTTGAAAAACGAAAACGTTACTTGTAGGAAGCCTGAGAATTTATGTTTCTCGTACTGTACCTGTACCTGTTTCTCATTTCTAGTTTCCAGTAACATAGCTTGAAACAGTATAGGAGCATAATGATGGTTGGAAACAAAAGATTAGAAGTGTGAGGGGGATTACTAATGAAAGAAATTTGAAGACATAAAGGATGAACCTGATGGAGAATAACTGATGGTTCAAATTTATAAAGAAATGTATGAAAAAAGCTTACCAAATATACACCCCACCGGGCTAGGATGTCAGCGGGTAAAATAGTGAGTAGTCTGCAACAGCTTTTAGGAAATCTGGTACCAAAAGGATCGCAATCTGCAATAAAGGATGCAATTTTGTCAATGAAGTAAGAACCCTGCTGATAAGAATTTCTAGGACAACATTGCAATATACAAACAAATACGAGTTAATTTAATGTGAAGAGATTCAATGGGTTCTGAGAGTGAAAGAGCAACCCACTACATCAACTGCCAATGATCAATTTTTATATTAACCCGAAAACATGGAAGTAAATTTTAATGGTTGGGTTGTTTGTTGGAGAAAGCGGAGAAAAAACAACCATATTTTCTCCAAACCCCTGAAGCAGGTACGGAAAGGAGGAGGTAAAAATAATTACCTTATCAGTGTATTCCTTGATAAAGTTAGCGAAAGCTCTTTCCAGGCCGAAATTTGCAGTTTATTCGAGCCCCTCTTCTTTGTCCACCAGCAGATAGCGAGGCTTAGTAATCATGTATCCAAATTACCAAGGTCAGCAAAACTGAAACCCTTAGCACCGGAAAGATATTTTCATGGATTCCACTCTAATTTAATGGGTTCGACTCTGTTCCAGCTGGAGAAAACGGGATTGTTTACCAGAACTAATATGCTTAGCGCCTTTGGCCCGTTCTACACCTTTACCTGTCGGGACTTCGAGGGTAAGTATGAAGACATTCAAAATCTGAAAAATTCAAAAACTGCCAAAGGCAAATGAATTAAGCTGCAATCCCCACACAGTGTCATCAACAATAATGCCGTGGCGCTGCCCCTGCCATGCCATGCATTATAGACCTATAGCCTGGAATGCCGGGAATGATCAGCACTAGTACAGGCATTCCTAAGTCGTGGAGGCTGGGCTGGGTTGGGCTGGGATCAGAGGACAACACATTGTTGGGTGTTCGTGTCGGAGTCTGGAGACGTGGAATATTTAGTTATAGATTTCTCCCACTACCCCAATCCAGTACTCGTGTCCTCCAAGGCTGCTGTGTGAATACAGTATCTCGTGAATCGGCCAGTCAGGACACTTGGTGCAAATAAGGAGACGGAAGTTATAGGGGAGAGTTGGGGTCCCTTGGGCGCGCGACGTGCCAAGGAACGATTTTACATAAATTGCCTTGAAACACAAGTCGGAGGATTGATGGTTTGATGAAGAGTTGAGGGTAATACTTGGGCACTCCATCAATAATGAAGGAAAATCGGTTAGGCATGGGGACGCATTTAGGAGAGTTGGTCCGACTCACCTAAGGGGCGTCCCCATCCAAGATGACGAGTTGGTTCGAAAAATGGGGCACACCAGCATGAGGCGCGCATCAAAGATAGACGAGTCAATCCCAAGGGGCACGATGGTTGACGAGCGCATGGGTTCATTTGGGCGACCAGGTCCGGAAGGGGTGCAACAATTCGTTTGGACATAGGTTTGCAAAGGGGCGCGACACCCCCAAAGGACACGACGGTTTGCGATGGTGACCTTTGGAGAGCCTATAAGAGGACAAGGACGCACAACCAAGGAAGATAATTTTGAAAAGACAAGGAGAGCAAGAGAGCTTTACGATTCTAAGGCAAACAAAAAGGAGGAACTCCCTCGAGGAGACAAGTCTCTCCACATGGGAGGACTTGTGTTGCCTTGATGAGCATTCGGTAGACAGAATTAGGCGAACTTCTCTTGGGCATGTTATCGCACAATTTGTACTTTGATAGAAGAGAAGGTAAAAGGAAAGCAAATTGGCGTAACAAAAGACTATCCTATCACTATCACCTCCATAGGATGTCTCTTTCTATTTAGGGTGGTAGGCTCAGGGGAGACATCCTCGTTGACCTGGGGGTTTGAGAAGGCAAAGTGAAAATAGCTAGTAAAAGGTCCCCTTTCACAAGTCACCATCGATCAGAAAGTCAGATTTAAATAACCAACGAAGAGATAATATGCCATAAGTGTACCTGCCCGGAACAAAGCAACAGGAAAACTATATATTTGCAAGAGCACTTGTTGGTATCGACTTTCTTAAATAAAGCAATTTGTTGAATATGATGAAGTAAACATAAATCTTATAACAATAATGTTTATAGAGCGATACTTCACATAAAATGTCTTAAAACTAGCTTCAAAATGACTAAAAACCATTAACCATCGAAGTCATGACATTAGCATTTGACAAAAACATATAAGACAAAGTATAATCCAGTGTTTACAATTGTTTTATAAGCTTTTAGTGCTGCATTAAATGGTTGTAACTTACTTTAGTAACAGCAACAAGTAGGTTGGTAGATCAAGCTATTCTAGGGTTAGAAAGTGTTAGTAGGTTGTTCAAAGAATAGGTTTTGAAGGTTGTGTTGATCAATTACTCAATGGAGGACTTAGACTAGTGTTTTCTTAGGGCAAAATGGAGTCAATAAACTGGCAGCAAATGTTGAAGAAGCAAGATGATAATAGGAGAGCCAAAGACAAGAGGAGTTGATGGATGAAGTGTTGGTAAGCCAAGGCTTCAACCACCAAACCCTAGGGGAAAATGACTACTAAGGTATAGGTAACCCTAGGCCTTAGTAGATTTTCCTCCCTCTTTAACTCAAAGATGAAGCAATGACGACTAAGATAAAGCAACAAGTACTTAGGGTGCTGCAATGGCAAGGCCCTTGGCAATGGCTTCAGGAAAACGGCTCATTGGCACAATCTAGTAGGTGGATAGTAATTGAGATAAGGACAATAATATGTGCTTAATCTCCTAGGGTTTTAAGCTAGCAATTTCATAATCTTAACAAAATGCAAAGTAAAGATACTATAACCATTCAAAAGAAATAAGAATTGCATAATTTTACTTACATTGACCAAGAATAATCTACCATATCACCTAGTTGTATATTTTCCAACAAAAAAATGCCCAAAAACACCAAGATTAGCCTTCCTTCAACAAGTGCACACTAAATTTCAGTCACAAAACCCTAATTAGGGCACAAATTTCAGACCTCACAAGTGTGAGTGAAAGATGATGAAAAATAAAAGGGATTTTCCCCTTATTTATACAATACTAATGACCAAAATCAGGTCAAAAAGGCCGACATGGCCAGTTACAAATAATATCCAATTTTTACATTAAATGTCATAATAAACCCTAAAACAAGTTGTAAAGGTGACATCATGCCCTTTTAGGGTGACGTTAGGCCCTTTTTGGGCAACGTTGGCCTCCTGGAGCAAAACGTTAGGCCTCCTTGGGCCTCATTAACTTGCCACATGTGCCACTTGGCACACAATTGCCTCCAAAACATCCCAAAACGTTGAGTGACCTAGGTGAGGTCATGGGCCTTCCAAGGCCTACATCATGGTGGAAAGGGCACAACCCCCCTAGGTCCAGGCCTGTCAGGTTGTCCCTGGTGAAACGTCCTCCTCTCTCTCCGGTGCAACCCTTTGATCTGTCTCTGCCCCTGGATGAAGTCTCAACATCCATCTGGTAGGATTTTAGCCCCATGGAGGTCCAAACTAATCCTCTCCCCATGTGTACCTATCCATTGGGTGTGGTACTACAACATCAACAGATACGCCCTCCATGAGCTCATAAGTCACAGGGATCATCGCAATGTCAATCAAATCTAATCATCAAGTTATTTGAACATGTGCATGAAACCCCTTTTACCCGGACAAGTGCTCAAAGACATTATGCCAATCTGCAAGCCAAGTTTTGAGGGGACACTAGGATGTCCTAATGGGCTAATGCTCATTGGATGTGGGATGTTCTCGAGAGAATTCAAATCCATGCCATGTGAGTGGATGAGGTGGTAAGGGATGTCTGGGCAAGGGGTGCAATGATAGCAGGGAAATGTATAGCTTACCTGTGGGTGCCTCTGAAGAGGGTGAGATGCACCTTGTCATGGATGCAAATGTTTCCAAGCCCATTCATGCCTTTTATCTTTTATTCTTATTGTTTTTTCTTTCAAGAGGCTAGTTAGGGGACACTGCTCCGACGTGGTAACCAGTGGTGTCAATGTTACCCACAAGCATTGAAATGAGAAGGTTGGCTCGTGATGATACCCCCTTTCTCTTGGCTATTGCACCAAGAGCCACTACCCTAGCGTGGTGACCAGCTGTCGGTAGTGTCATACCGCTACATGCCCATTGACCTAATAGATTGGCTCGTGATGAGACCCCCTATCCTCTAACTAGGTCTTGATTTATTATTTTTTATGGGTCCCTTTGTTTCTTGTTGAGAAGCTTTTTATTGCTTTCTCGAGGATCCCTGGGCGAAGCATATGAAGGTTTCATTCTTTTGGCTTTTATCTTTTTCCAGTTACTTTTACCCTCTGGGCCTTTATCCCCTTCTTCCCACAAGGTAAGGTACAACCCTTAGAAATTTGGCCAACCCAATGCCCAAACCAGTGTAATGGGATGGATGAGCGAGATAAAGATGGAAAGTGGTAAGTATGGTGGGAACGGACGATGACCTTTCATGAATCCCCCCAGTGGCAACTCAAAACCCTATGGGAACTAGCTTACTAGGACATCATGTCATTCCCCCCAGGTGTGGTCAAGTGGAAAGGCATAAGGTCCAAGCACACGTAAGAAGCAAAAAGGAATTAAATGCACATATCCAAAAGTTTTGAGGATCAAAGTGACACATACCATGACACTCGGACTCATTACCTCATGGAGCAAGACCCATTTCTACTGCAAGACCAGGCCGATGTGATGGATGTTGTTGTTGTTAACAAAGTGGAGGCGCTGAAGAAGAAAAGGATGGGCCCTCCAGGGTCATGCTCAAGTCGATATGGCTCTTGGTACTCCATGTTTAGGACCTGTGGGCCTTGAGACATAATCTCCTTAATTATCCCTAGGCTAGGGGATAACATCTAGCTCCAACTCGGGGACATGTGCTCACCGTAGAGCACATGAGAAACTCAACATCTCTGGCATAACCTGTGACCTACTTGATCTCAACATAAGACTATTAGTAATCATTTGGGGTGGTGATATCACCCCCAGCTCACACATATATAAGATAAAAAATGAAAGCAAGCATATGTACAAATGGAAATACAAACTACTCTAGCATGAAATGCAAATGGTACATACAATGAACGCAAATTTCTACCTACTTACCTCTACTTACCTGTTGGTTGAAATCTAGGTGAAATCAAATAACCAATGAAACCACCCTAGCAATGTCTCACAATACCTGCCTCTATGCTTCATCATAAACCAAAACAGTGACAGGTTAAGCACAAAAATAACATGAGTTAGAGAATGTACTATATCATCGGAAATCATAAAGTTTAGCTCATGGAGGCGGGAGGGAGGGATAAAATCATGCTAAGTCATACTCTCAGGAGAGTGCTCAATCCACCTCAAAAAGGGATCGTGGAAAGTCATAGGTCCAATAGACTGACTCAAAGAGTCTGAAGGTTGGCTACCTT
>SNQJ01S0139803.1:0-17587 GCA_010110895.2 Picea sitchensis | reverse complement strand
ACACGTAAGAAGCAAAAAGGAATTAAATGCACATATCCAAAAGTTTTGAGGATCAAAGTGACACATACCATGACACTCGGACTCATTACCTCATGGAGCAAGACCCATTTCTACTGCAAGACCAGGCCGATGTGATGGATGTTGTTGTTGTTAACAAAGTGGAGGCGCTGAAGAAGAAAAGGATGGGCCCTCCAGGGTCATGCTCAAGTCGATATGGCTCTTGGTACTCCATGTTTAGGACCTGTGGGCCTTGAGACATAATCTCCTTAATTATCCCTAGGCTAGGGGATAACATCTAGCTCCAACTCGGGGACATGTGCTCACCGTAGAGCACATGAGAAACTCAACATCTCTGGCATAACCTGTGACCTACTTGATCTCAACATAAGACTATTAGTAATCATTTGGGGTGGTGATATCACCCCCAGCTCACACATATATAAGATAAAAAATGAAAGCAAGCATATGTACAAATGGAAATACAAACTACTCTAGCATGAAATGCAAATGGTACATACAATGAACGCAAATTTCTACCTACTTACCTCTACTTACCTGTTGGTTGAAATCTAGGTGAAATCAAATAACCAATGAAACCACCCTAGCAATGTCTCACAATACCTGCCTCTATGCTTCATCATAAACCAAAACAGTGACAGGTTAAGCACAAAAATAACATGAGTTAGAGAATGTACTATATCATCGGAAATCATAAAGTTTAGCTCATGGAGGCGGGAGGGAGGGATAAAATCATGCTAAGTCATACTCTCAGGAGAGTGCTCAATCCACCTCAAAAAGGGATCGTGGAAAGTCATAGGTCCAATAGACTGACTCAAAGAGTCTGAAGGTTGGCTACCTTGGAAGTCTTCACAATCTGAGGTCTGGGAAGGAAATGGCAAAAACCTGGAGGGTGACTGGGAAGTTCTTAAGGGAAGGTTGAAAGACTGAGATGATATACTTCTTCTTGAGGTATTCAACCTGGCCTTGAACTTGAGGGTTTTCCTTAGAGGAAACCTAATATAAAAGACATACTTCCCAACTACACCTTTAAAGACACAACACGGTAAAGTAATCGAAGGTGGCTGGAGAATGTTATCACAAGGATCCTTCTTTGGGCAAACGATGTCTTTACTCCCATCAAGATCTAAGCACGACAGTGGTTGATAATCCTCTTCATGGAATAAATCCAAGTGCTAAGAGGAATAATCATCAAAATCCTCAAGGTATGACCGAAAATCATTAGGAGAATATGGGACTAGGTCAACCCTAGGTGTTTGAAAAGTGTCTGTAGTTATATCATTTCCTAGTTGCCAATTGTCAAAATTAGTAACCTCATATGATAGTTGCAAAGGCAACCTCTAAGAATGAACCTCAGTGTCATAAATGAGATCTTTATTAGAACCGATCACATCCCAATTGCGCCTTCCAACACGTATGAACTCATCAATATCAACTATGTCACTATCTGTATCATAACACAAAGGATTCAAAACATTCAAGGCTCATCCATCTCCTCTTCACTTCCCAAATCATAAAGTAAAGAATCATCAAATTTTTTGAAAGGAAGGTAACTTATTGTGTTTGTTTCTTCTTGTGCAGGAGCCTTGAGGACTTGGGTGTCTTCAACATGCATCATTGTTTCATCCTCACGAGTTTCTGCTTCATCTTCAACTGTACAACAAGGAAGATCTACCTTGCCCGAGGATTCCATTTCTTCTTCCTTCTTTGAATCATAAAACAAGGCATTATCAAGATCCTGAAAAGGAAAGTAACTAACCTCATTCTCTTCTTTTTGTGTAGGAGGAACCAACTCATGGATGGCTTCATCAGAGGGAGGAGCACACATTGATACTTTGTCATTGTGTTTGATGTCTTCAGGCTCTCGCTCTTTAAACATATCTTCGTTGTCTTCAACAGAAGCATGAATAAATTCTTGCCCTTCCTCATGGGATCGGAGAAACTCACTAGGAAGGCTCTCCTCAAATTTTTGTTGGTTGATGACTTGTTCCCTTTTTCCAAAGATATCAAGGGAGATTAATCTCTCTAGATTAAAGGTATCTGGGGTACCATTGGGGTCATCAACTTTAGTTCCTAGAGGGAATATGTGTTTTCTTTTGGACAAAGAGATATTCTCCTCGATTTGCACAACCATGTTATGAGCTTCATGGAGTGTTTTTGGCCCCTTTTTATTGAGGAGGAAACCTAAATGCACTAAGAGTGCATTGGTATAGAGGTAAACGAGGTACTTGTCTTTAGTACGATGGCGTCTAGAGATCTGATACAACAAGCACTCAAACCTATTATGGAATTTCCCGACAGTCTCAATCTCTGTTTGTTTTATATAATCGAGTATTTTTAGTAACTTTTGGATATCTTCCAATTTAATACCCCATCTCCTGAGAAAGGTTTCTTCTAATTGGTCCATAGTTGTGATTCTAGCATTAGGGAGATCGTCATACCATCCACTAGCATTGCCATGAAGATTGGAAGAGAAAAGTTTCATTGCCAATTCCTCAACATCATCACTGATAGGGTGGAGTTGAAAGAAAGCCCAAAAGTTATCCATGTGATTGTCGGCTCTCTCCCCAATACTACTAGTGAATCTAGGGAGCCATTTCTAGTATTTCGCGGGCATTTGTCGAGGGTAACCTGGGATTTTACTCATGTCTAAAGGTTTGAAGTTACCTGGGTCCCATTGAGAATTCATGGTTGGCTTCGTCATTAGTGGAGTCGCCATATAATTTTCTTGAAATTATCAAAGGAATAAGGGAATCACCCTTAGTGGAGTTGCCAGGTAAGCTTGTAAGAAAAGTTCTCTGGATAAAGGCTTACCGAAAAAATTGTCGTTTGAGGAATATTGACTTAGTCTTCCCCGAAAACAGTGCCAAAATGTTATCACACAATTTGTACTTTGATAGAAGAGAAGGTAAAAGGAAAGCAAATTGGCGTAATGAGAGACTATCCTATCACTGTCACCTCAATAGGATGTCTCTTTCTATTTAGGGTGGTAGGCCTAGGGGAGACATCCCCGATGACCGGGGGGTTTGAGAAGGCAAGGTGAAAATAGCTAGTAAAAGGTCCCCTCTCACAAGTCACCACCAATCAGAAAGTCTGGTTTAAATAACGAATGAAGAGATAATATGCCAGAAGTGTACCTGCCCGGAACAAAGCAACAAGAAAACTATATATTTGCAAGAGCATTTGCTAGTTAGCACTTCATAAAACCATTGACTTTCTTAAATAAAGCAATTTGATGAATATGATGAAGTAACTAGAAATCTTATAACAACAATGTTTATAGAGCGATACTTCACATAAAATGTCTTCAAACTAGCTTCAAAATGACTAAAAACCATTAACCATCGAAGTCATAACATTAACATTTGACAAAAACACATAAGAGAAAGTATAATTCAGTCTTTACAATTGTTTTATGAGCTTTTAGTGCTGCATTAAATGGTTGTAACTTACTTTAGTAACAACAACAAGTAGGTTGGTAAATCAAGCTATTCTAGGGTTAGAAAGTGTTAGTAGGTTGTTCAAAGATTAGGTTTTGAAGGTTGTGTTGATCAATTACTCAATAGAGGACTTAGACTAGTGTTTTCTTAGGGTAAAATGGAGTCAATAAAGTGGTAGAAAATGTTGAAGAAGCAGGATGATAATAGGAGAGCCAAAGACAAGAGGAGTTGATGGATGAAGTGTTGGTAAGCCAAGGCTTCAACCACCAAACCCTAAGGGAAAATGACTACTAAGGTGTAGGTAACCCTAGGCCTTTGTAGANAAATGTTGAAGAAGCAGGATGATAATAGGAGAGCCAAAGACAAGAGGAGTTGATGGATGAAGTGTTGGTAAGCCAAGGCTTCAACCACCAAACCCTAAGGGAAAATGACTACTAAGGTGTAGGTAACCCTAGGCCTTTGTAGATTTTCCTCCCTCTTTAACTCAAAGATGAAGCAATGATGGCTAAGATGAAGCAACAAGTACTTAGGGTGTTGCAATGGCAAGGCCCTTAGAAATGGCTTCAAGGAAAATGGCTCCTTGGCACAATCTAGTAGGTGGATAGTAATTGAGATAAGGACAATAACATGTGCTTAATCTCCTAGGGTTTTAAGCTAGTAATTTCATAATCTTAGCAAAATGAAAAGTAAAGATACTATAATCATTCAAAAGAAAGAAGAATTGAAGAATTTTACTTACATTCACCAAGAATAATCTAACATATCACCTAGTTGTAGACTTTCACCAAGAAAATGTCCAAAAACACCAAGATTAGCCTTCCTTCAACAAGTGCGCACGAAATTTCAATCACAAAACCCTAATTAGGACACAAATTTAAGACCTCAAAAGTGTGAGTGAAAGATGTTGAAAAATAAGAGGGATTTTCCCCTTATTTATACAATACCAATGACCAGAATTAGGTCAAAAAGGTCGACATGGCCAGTTACAAATAATATCCATTTTTTACATTAAATGTCATAATTAAACCCCAAAACAAGTTGTAAAGGTGACATCATGCCCTTTTAGGGTGACCTTAGGCATTTTTTGGGCAATGTTGGCCTCCTGGAGAAAAACGTTAGGCCTCCTTGGGCCTCAGGAACCTGCCACATGTGTCACTTAGCACACAACTGCCTCCAAAACATCCCAAAACGCTAAGTGACTTGGGTGATGCCATGGGCCTTCCAAGGCCTATATCATGGTTGAAAGGGCACAACCCCCTAGGTCCAGGCCTGTCAGGTTGTCCCTAGTGAAATGTTCTCCTCTCTCTCTGGTGCAATCCTCTGATCTGCCTCTGCCCCCAACTAGGGTCTCAACATCCATCTAGTGGGATTTTAGCCCCATGGAGGTCCGAACTAATCATATCCCCGTGTGTACATGTCCATCAGGTGTGGTCCTGCAACATAAACAGACACGCCCTCCATGGGCTCATAAGTCACATGGATCGTAGCAATGTCAATCACATCTAATCATCAAGTTATTTAAACATGTGCAGGAAACCCCTTTTACCTGGACAAGTGCTCAAAGATATTATGCTAATCTGCAAGCCAAGTTTGGAGGGGGTGCTAGGACGTCCTATTGGGCTAATGCTCATTGGATGTGGGATGTTCCCGGGAGAAGTCAAATCTAGGCCATGTGAGTGGATGAGGTGGTAAAGGATGTATGGGTAAGGGGTGCAGTGATAGCAGGGAAATGTATAGCTTACCTGTGGGTGCCTCTGAAGAGGGTGAGCTCCACCTTGTCATGGATGCAAATATTTCCAAGCCCATTCATGCCTTTTATCNTTTTTTTCTTTCAAGAGGATAGTTAGGGGACACTGCCCCGACGTGGTGACTAGTGGTGGCAATGTTACCCACAAGCATTTCACGGAAATGAGAAGGGTGGCTCGTGATGAGACCCCCTTTCTCTTGGCTATGCCACCAAGAGCCACTACCCTAGAGTGGTGACCAATTGTCGGTAGTGTCATACCGCTACATGTCCATGGACCTAATAGGCTTGCTTGTGATGAAACCCCCTATCCTCTAACTAGGTCTTGATTTATTATTTTTTGTGGGTCCCTTTGTTTCTTGTTGAGAAGATTTTTATTTCTTTCTCGGGAATCCTTGGGCGAAGCATCTCAAGGTTTCATTCTTTTGGATTTTATCTTTTGCCAACTACTTTTACCCTCTGGGTCTTTAACCCCTTCTTTCCACAAGGTAAGGTAGAACCCTTAGATATTTGGCCAACCCAATGCCCAGACCAGTGTAATGGGATGGATGAGCGGGATAAAGATGGAAAGTGGTAAGTATGGTGGGAACAGACAATGACCTTTCATGAATCCCCCCAGTGGCAACTCAAAACCCTATGGGAACCATCTTACCAGGGCATCCTGTCATTCCCCCCAGGTGTGGTCAAGTGGAAAAGCATAAGGTCCAAGCACATGTTAGAAGCAAAAAGGAATTAAATGCACATATCCAAAAGTTTTGAGGATCATAGTGACACATACCATGATACCCGGACTCATTACCTCATGGAGCAAGACCCATTTTTGATGTAAGACCAGGCCGATGTGATGGATGTTGTTGTTGCTGACAAAGTGAAGGCGTTGAAGAAGAAAAGGATGGGCCCTCCAGGGCCATGCTCAAGTCGATCTGGTTCTCGGTACTCCATGTCTAGGACTTGTGGGCCTCGAGACATAATCTCCTTAGTTATTCCTAGGCTAGGGGATAACAGGGAAGATTTTGGCTGAGTCTGGAAATTATGTCTGTTGGAGGCATGTTTAAGGCAGAACCAAAATATGTGAAGTCTACGGAAACGAACAGGTAGAGTATGTGAAACAAAGAGGCAACAAGTCTGCAGTTGGAGGTACGTCTGAGGTGCACCACAGGTGATTGCGGAGACGACAACATAGAGTCTTGGTGATGATCTGTGTATGAGTGTCTTGGTGAGGTGAGGTGAGACAAGTCGTTTGACTCTACCCTGTTGTAAACCGAGCCAGTAGTGCTCATTTTGTAACTGCTTCGCTTATAACAAAACATAGCCGGTTGTTAGGCACAGTCCATGTCACCCGCACTATATCTGTGTTTGTCTTTCATTTGTTCCACGGTTCTATTCGTTTCTCATGGATGTATGTTTGTCTTTCATTTGTTCCACGGTTCTATTCGTTTCTCATGGATGTATGTTTGTCTTTCATTTGTTCCACGGTTCTATTCGTTTCTCATGGATGTATGCTTATATATGACTAAGTGTTAAAACATTTAACAATTGTCTAAGTATACAAGAGTTGCACTAGAGTAGGAGTGTGACTCGCTAGTAGCCTAGAACAAAGTATGGGTATGCTCTAGGTGAAGAGGCATAGTCTGGACGAAGTATCCTTGGTGGTGCCAAGCAACCAAGTGAGAAACATTGTGGTGTCGCATGCCCTCAAGAAGTGCACGATCGCAAGGTACATTGTGTGGACATGATAGATCGTGTCAGAGCTTTTTTGTTGCAGATTTTGGAGAAAATTTGTGGATCTGTTCACCACTATCTCCACGACAGATGGTATCAGAGCGAACTCTAAAGGAAATTCGTTGCGAAGTCGATTTGGTGAGAACCTTCACAGACTTGGTGAATGGTTTGATGTAGCGAACTTGTTCATCGTAGACTTTGCATCAAACTTACGACAGAGGTTTGGTTGACAGTGCAGTGGGAAGGTTGAGCTAGGTGCACACCTTGTGCAGACCGAGAGCAGAGTTTGTGGTGAAACGAAGCACTAGAATAGGGCATATGAATGCAATATTCATTGCACAACTTGTCCCAGATCTAACTTCAGAAGTGATCATAGAAGCGAATCGCAGAGGGTGATTGCAGAAGTGATTGCAAAAGGGAGCAGTTTTGGGTTGCAACAAGGTGAAGCACTTGGGTGTGTTGAAAAATCTAGGGCGACCTAGAACAACTTCGCATCAGGAAGTTGGTTGGGCACATTTTCATCATGATGTCTTTGTGTGGTGCATTGCCGAGAACAATAATTAAGTTGAGCTGGGTTGTTGGACGAAGAGTTGACCACAACCTTTGGACAAGGTAGCTCTTTGCAGAGTTACAACAGTTGGTTAGTGGCAATATAACCTTGCAGTTGGGTGGTGGGTGCATGGTGCCTTGAAGCAGAATCGATCAAGGTGTGGAGATGGAAGACATTGGAGATGAGTTCGACTGATTGCAAGCGAAGTTTGGGACTTAGATGAATTTCAGAAGTGGACGGATGGAATCAACCTTGTATCACAGTGGACGGTAAATGAGTAGAGTTCATGCAGAGAGTCGATTGCTTGGGAGAGCGAAGGTCCAACATGACAAACTTAGAACATGGTTGCAACAAACGATGTTGTTGAGAAAGGTATGGTTGGCCTGAGTTCTTTCATTTTCCAAGTGTTGCAACGAGTTCTTTGAAGGGAAGTCAGATGACTTGGTGGTTCAAGTGCTTTATGTTTCCACAGTGAGAATCGAGAGACTTGAGGGTGACTCAAGTGGTGCAGACTCAAAGAAGTATTGCAACAATTTGGGATGCCTTGGTTGGGCGAAAGTGTGGAGATCTTGGGGCGACCTGCTTGGACGAGTCTTGTGGTGGAATTAAGTGCATTCTCATTAATTGGAAGTGACAGTTGGACTAGCTACCCAATCAGTCCAAGGCATGGAGGAATTAAGTGTGCATAGAGATAGCAAAATTTGTTGAAGTATGAGCATAGCAGCAAGATCACAAAAGTTCAACACTTAGATGAAATTTTGAAGTGAAGTGGGCAGCATTCAGTTGTAGTAGGAAACAATAGCAGCAGCGGAACCGAACAACAACAAGGAAACAACATCACGACGAGAGTGCAAAAGAGTTGGGTGACTTTCATCCTTAGAGTTGGGTGAAATGACCAGATTGACTCATGCAACAAATTGTGCATAGTTGGGTGCAATATAGTTTGGTTTGTGGGAACTTGGGGTTTCCACTCTGATAGAATTTTGGGGTTTCCAATTAGCATGAAACTTGGGGTTTCCAGCAAACTTAGTTATAGCGGAGGCATGAGTTGTGAAAAGACTTGGAAATCGCAGATTTCGTGGATGTTGTTGAGGACGATAACGACTTGAGGTGGGGGAGTTATTCAGATTTATAAATGGAATGAAATGAAATACAGAGTTATAAAAAAAACACAGAGATACAATGAAATTTAACTTCTATTAATAAATGAAATGTATTGAACTGTAAAAATGCAGAATGAAACAAACTCGCTCGAATGGTGGTAGCTTATATCTGAGAAGATATGTGATGGCTACGTGCATTTTCCAGAGCACATTACAATGAGGCCGAAAGACCTTTTTATCATAAAGAAGCAATGAGAAAACCCTAAACATCAAAAAACCTAAAGTTAGGAGATGAAACGTCAAAAGGCTTGTGGGCCTCGATGGGGTTAGTTGGTACGCCAACTTCCCAGGGTCGTAACTTTTGCATACGATCTCCATTTGGCGCCCTCGATATATCGTTGGAAAGGTTTGACCGAGGAGTACACATTTTGATCAGTATAGAAGATATTTGGTTATTTTATTAGCACTGTAGTGCTCATAAAATTATATTTAAGGCCTCAAAACGGCCTCAGAAGTTCAGGACCGAAATAAAGTGTAGAAAATTTGCCAAAATGGAAAATTGTGCTTTGAGCCAGTGGAATAGGTGGGTGGCCACTGATATCCATCTGGATCGATCCTCCCCTATTAGGAAGCAATGGTCTCCATTGCGTTAAGTGCCCCCATCAGATGGGAAAACTTTTGCTGAACTTGGCCCCGGGTGAGTCACTTGCCTTGGTGTAGGAGTTGTCTTTCTTTGACAACCCGATAAAGTTGGATTCTCTATTGGCGAGTGCCATTAACCTGTGTGTCCATTATCTGATCAATGGTTTCCTATTCCATGCAGTCATGGTTAATATTTTTCGGTGTCAATTGTTCTACTATTGTTGATGTGTCTAATAATGGTGGAAAGTATGGTCGAAGGAGATCCACATTGAACACTGGGTACAATCCAAGGAAGGGGGGAATCCTTAGCTCAAAAGCATTGTCACCCATATCCTTGGTGACGGTGTAAGGACCATAGAAAAGTGGACGAAGCTTTCAATGGGGTCTTGTAAGGTGTTCCTTCTACAAATGCAACCAAACCTTGTCTCCCACCTGAAACTTGTGTGGCACCCGACATTGATCGTGGCGTTGCTTGTACTTAGCATTGGCTTTTTGCAAAATATCATGGACCTATTGGAGGATATGCTAAATCCATTCAATAAACTTGGTGGCTTTGTTGGCCTCTAATTGAACATGGGAAGATTTAGCCTGTGTGGTCACAAGGGGCAGTGTGACATCAATGGGACCCAATGGTTGAAATTCCAACCCCACCTGAAAGGGGCTATGGTCGGTAGAGCTATGGAGAGATCTGTTATAATTGTGTTGAACATAGGGAAGAATCTCATCCCATGTGCGTGGGTGTTTGAATTTGTACATGCACAAGATATGCACGATCATCCTGTTTACGACCTCTGTTTGGCCATCAATTTTAGGGTGGAAGGCAGTGGATTTAGTGAGTTTGGTGTCCAACAGTGACTAGAGGCTAACCAAAATGTGCTTACGATCCTTCTATCCCTATTTGAGATGATGGTATGTGGTATCAAAAAATGTACCCACACCAATTCGAAGAAGAGCTTGGTTATGGCCTCCGTTGTGATACTCTTATTGCAGGTTGTCAGAATGGCCATCTTAGAAAATCAGTCAACCACTACAAAAACACAGTCATTTCCCTGCTTGGTTGAAGGAAGGCCATACATGTAGTCCATCAAGATGGATTCTTAGGGCCTGTTCGGAGTAGGGAGAGGGGTGTACAGGCCTTGCTTCTTACTAGATGGTTTGGAAATAACGCAGATAGTGCAAGACCGGATGTACTTGTCGAATTCATATCAAAGTTTTGGCTAATAGAAACACTTCTGAAACACTACCACTGTCTTTTCTACACCAAAGTGTCTTGCCATCCGACTGTAGTGATCTTCCCAAATCAATTTTTTCTGCTCGCTTGAAGGAACACAAAGATGGCTCAGATGGCATAACAATTCATCCTGAATATGAAAGTCAAATATGGGTGTGCCTGCACCCAACATCTGGTAAGTGGTAGCGAAGTTAGGATCGCTCTCGTAGTGTTGGGGCCACCCTGAGGCCTCATGTTAGCAGGAGTGGAGCACTGTGGTTAATGCTGCAGTTGGTGGCCGATTGAGGCAGTCAGTGATGCGATTGGTGCTCCCTGTATTATATTTGATGTTGAGATGAAATTGTTGCAAGTATGTGGACCACTTTTGATGATAGTCGTTATGCAATTTTCCTTGTGTCTGCATGAACCGTAGAGGCTTGTGATTATTGTGGATGATTTTCTCCTTCCCGAGAATGTAATGCTTCCATTGGAAGGAGGCTTGTACAATGGAATGCATTTCTTTATCATAAGTGGGGTACTTACAAGCTACATCTGATAGTGTATCACTATGATAGGCCATTGTATGACCGTGTTGAGTGAGAACTGCGCCCACAACATAATCAAAAGCATTTTTTTCAATCTCAAAAGGTTGTTTCAGATCAAGTAATGAGAGCACCAAGGCTGAGCACAAGCGATGTTTCATATCATCAAATGCTTTCTGTTGCAATTTTCCCCACACGAACTTTGTTTTTCCACCACCCTCGGTTACCTAGTTGAGGGCCCATGTGATATGGGAGAACACCAACACGAACCTGCGATAGAAATTGTCAAGTCCCAAGAAAATCTAAAGTTTGGTTAGTGTGTTCGGGGATGGACAGTGACAAATGTCCTGGATCTTGGATGGATCCATGTGCACACCATGCTTATCAACAATGTAGCCTAGGTATTGGACCATGTTCATGCTGAAGGAGCATTTTTCCAAGTTAGCATATAGTTTGTGTTGCCATAGAGTGTGAAGGACCTGTTGAATATGTTGCAAGTGTTTCGCCAAATTCTTGTTGAAGATGTGGATATAATCCAAATATACCACCACAAAAGAATTGGTGAAAGGTTGCAAGATATCATCCATCAACCTCATGAAAGTGGTTCAGGCATTTGTCAAACCAAAGGGCGTGACCAACCATTCAAAAAGACCCTCTTTGGACTTGAAAGCAGTCTTCCATACATCAATTTGTTCTATTGGGACCTGGTGGTGGTCAGACTTCAGGTCAATCTTACTGAAGTACTTGGCTCACTTGCGCTGGTCAAGAAGGTCGTCAATTCAGGGAATTGGGTATCGGTTCCTGACTGTGATTTTATTTAGGTTCATGTAATCAATGCAAAGTCACCAAGCCTCGTATTTCTTCTGCATGAGTACAATTGGGCTTATGTAGGGTGAGGATCTTAGTTGGATGTGCCCCTTTTTGAGAATCTCTTGGATCTGGTGCTTAATTTCCTCATTTTCCATAAAAGAGCAGCGATAGACTAACCCATTGGGTAGAGGTGCATCGAGGGTCAAATCGATTGAATGTTTGACGTGACAGTGTAGAGGTACCCCAATGGGTGACGAGAATATGTATTTGTATTCCTCCACAACCTTGTCCACCTGCTTTTTCTGCGTGGAGAGGCCCTGTGCAGAGGCCATGGATGTGGACGTGACCTTCCGTTCACTTTGAGAGCGAATCATAAAGAAACAAATTTCTCGGTCTGGGAGATGACCTTCCTACATTGCTCAACGAAGATAAAATAAATGGCAGTAGGTGGAACTACCTCTGGTATCCTGTACAATTGTCTTCCCAAAGTAATAATAACACTGCGATATCCATACTCATATACAACATGATGCTTCCAAAAGTAAGGTTGGCCTAGAAGAACATCACAAACTTCAAGGGGGTCAATATCAAAACTTCAAGGGGTTCAATATCACACAACACCTCATCCTTGAAGGGCTTGATGTCGTAGGGTAGTCGACATTGTTGGCTGACGCGGAGATCTCTCCCTCAGCGGAGCCACCCGATGGTGTAAGGTTGTGTATGTGGTGTTTTCGGCAGGTCAAACCACTTGGCGACCTCTACTGAGATGAGGTTCTTTGACTTCCTCTATCGACAATGAAGTGTAGTGGAGCACCCTTCACCCACATCTACGAGTGGAAAATCTGCTCACCTTTCTCTGGTTCTTCGAGTTCACTTGGTTGGATGTTGGTGGTAGCGGCGGTGGAGTTGGGTTCTGTATTGACGATCTTCTTCGCCTTGTCTAGTTTTGATTATGAGTCGGAACCCGCATCTGACTCTGAGGTTTTCAACTCGACCACCAACAACTTCTTTGAGCAACATTCATCGGTGTTATGCTAGGGACTTTTATTGAATTAACACCACTTTCCAGTGTCTTTCTTCGTCTTCCCATTACCCTTCTTTGTTGGTGGCTTGGAATGGTTGTCTTGCGGTGGTCCATTATTGCTCTGTCCTTTGTTCTGCCGGTTGGGGCTACCTTTTCCGTGCTTCTTCTATGAGGAATTCGCAGATCCAAACTCTCGCTTCTTCTATTTAAATTTCTACTCGATTTTGACGACATATCGATAAGCCACACCCAATGATGAGATGTCTAGAAACTCCATCTCTTTGGATGTATTGATGCAGACTATCGCGGTACTTGAGCACTAGGTGTCGTTTAAAGTCTTTGATACCCAACTTGGCGTGCAAGGTATGGAAGACATTTGTGAACATTGTCACTATTTGGTCTCTTTCTTGCCGCATCATGATCCATTTTGTATACTGGTCATTGTAGCTTCCAACTGGGTAATATTGTTCCTTAATAACATGCATGAAATGACCTCAAGTGTATGACTGCAAACAATGCAGATTCCTCCATGGCCTTTTTATCACAGTAAGTATCTCACTAATCCTTGACATGGAGGACATCCTTAAGGAGCACAAATATATTTTCTCTATCAAAAAAATTATGGACATAAAAATACCCTCGAGCAGATTCGACCATTTATCTAGAGCATATGCATCTATCTGACCTTCAAATACATGAATATCAAAACTAACTTGTACCTTGAAGGGGGCGGCGCCTCCAAAGTGGTCGCTTGACGAATATTTATGTGTTGTTGGCGGTCTTTGAAGGATCTGAGCAAAATTATCCATCATCTCGTTCCTTTGTCGTGCAAGGGCTTCCTCGAGCAACAACTTAATAGGATCTCCTGCTCCATCATCTCTCTTTTCTTCCACCACGGGAGGTTGTTGAGGTTGGTGATGATGGTCTTGCAAAGGCTCAAATAGTTTGAGTCCCAACTCCTTATACCCTGACCTCGTTGGGGACATGCATAGAGAAAAAAATAAAGAGCAGACCACTCTGATACCATTTGTCCGGATTTATAAATGGAACAAAATGAAATACATAATTATAACAAAAACATAGAGATACAATGAAACTTGACTTCTATTAATAAATTAAATGTGTTGAACTGTAAAAATGTAGAAGGAAACAAACTCACTCGAATAGCGGTAGCTTATCTCTGAAAAGAAATGTGACGGCTATGTGCATTCACCAGAGCACATTACAATGAGGTCGAAAGGCCTTTTTATCATAAAGAAGCAATGAGGAAACCCTAAACATCCAAAACCTAACCCTAGGAGATGAAACACCAAAAGTCTTGTGGGCCCCAATGGGGTTAGTTGGTATGCCAACTTCTCGGCGTCATAACTTTTGAATACATTCTTCATTTGGCACGCTCGATATCCCATTGGAAAGGTTTAGACGAGGAGTATATAAGTCAATATGTGACTTGAATATGTATAAAAACACTCCTCACATGCATCTAACAAATGAATATTCAACATATACAAATACAACATTTGGAAAAAAAATTCTACAAGCTACTAAGGAGGTATATTGGAGAAAGTTAAAAGATGAGATTTTCAACAACCCATTTTAATCAATTTCAATTGATGAAAATATTGATCAGACTATGGTGCAATATTTGATCATTTATATTACATATTTGAAAAATGAAGGAAGAGGTCAATGTGTTACAAAATTCATATGCTTACTTCAAATTAGGGATGGAACATCACAATCTATGTATGACACTGTGACATCTCTTTTAGCAGAAATGGATCTATCCTTGATAACGTTAGTTGGATTTGGATCTGATGGAGCTTCATCCATGAGGGATGTTTGTGAAGGTTTATCTACTAATATCTATCGACATGCTCGTCATTTATTAGATATCCAATGCACAACTCATCGAGAATCATTGGCAACTAATGATGCTTCATCTTATTTTGCAGAGTTACAAGCTATTGATAAGTTTGTAAACAAGGTTTATTCATGGCTAGGGAAATCTACTAAAAGACATGGAGAATTGAAAGAGTTAATGGAGTCATTTCAAATCACAAGGCTAGAAGTGTTACAAAGTCATCACATTAGATGGTCTTCTAGAGGCAAAGTCATGGAAAGACTCGTTAAGCTCATGTTAGCTTTGTTAAGAGATTGAGAGTTAGAGGAGAAAAAAATGTATGAGCTAGCCACAATATTTCAAGTTCATTTTTTCATCCATTTATTTGAAAATGTGTTTATTGAGATAGTTCCAATCAAAAGTTCCAAGAAGATCATGTTGACATTACATCTATTGGAACTACTTTGGGTATTACTATTAGCTTGCTTCATAAGTGATTTCTAAGAGGCATATTTGGGGCAGGTGCAATGCACATATCATGTTTTTTAAGTAAAATGAAACAAGGAACTGTTGAGTTTTCATATTGCACAGGTAAGGTACATGTACATGCATTGAGATTTGAAAGTCTTCCAAAGTCACAAAGACTGAGGACACTAGATGATTACATTATGTCGGGAAAAAGTTTTGTAATGAAATTGATTGACTCTCTAAATGCAAGGTTCACAAATTTACCTATATTTAATGTTGCTAAGTTATTTAGTCCTCATAATTATTATGAGGATATGGATGATAGAAAATATCAAACAAGAAGATGGCTAACATGTTTATGTGAGAGATTTAGTGTTGGAGACTCACCTATTGTGGAGAGTGCTAGATTTTTGGGTGAATGGATGGATTTATATGTACTATATATAGATCATACAAAAAAAAGCATATATTTGGAGCATGGGATCTATGTGGAGGTGAACCCGAATGGTTTGAAAGATTTCCATGTTTGATGCAACTATGGCAAGCTATTCTTGTTATTCCAGCTAGCACAACAGTATGTGAAAGAGGATTCTCAAAATTAAATCGGATAAAACGTGATCATAGATTAAGACTTTCTTTAGAAACATTGTATACATTAATGTTTCTCTCTCTCACCACATCTCACGCTCTAAATGAGGTAGATTGGAACACTATTTATGATGAATGGAAACATATGAAAGATTGAAAGCTTCTTCCACTAGGGAAATAGATTCATATCTATAATGCTCTAAGATATGGTAATTTTGAAGAATGTGAATGTAAGTTTCAATATTTATTATTATCATTGGCTTACCCTACATAACACTTGGCAAAACCACTCCTCGTTTATTTGAAGTTTTTGTTATGGAAAATATGGTTGGTGAAGTACAACAATGTGCTAAATGTATAGTTTTTTCATTGGATAATCTAGAAGCAAATATATATTACTTTTTTCTTGTAATATTAGCATTTGAAATTTGACATAGGCATTTCCAAGTGTGGTTGCAAATATTTTCTTGGGTACTTGTTAAATCTATCGGTTGCTACACTAATAATTTGCAATAAAACGTCCACTTGATCCATTGTTTTTAGGCCCTCATCAGGGAGGAGTTTGAAATATTTGTGGAGTTACTTGATGTCTATACATACAAATCTACATATATATGTTTCATTAATAAGATCTTTCATCCCAATGTTGATGGAATGTAAGTATGATTTCTTGCCACACAATCAATTAACATTGGTGTTTACTGCATTATTGTGTGGTAATTTTTCAAATAAACTATATTCGTGGGCTTCTCAAAATCTATATTTTTTTAAGAAATATTGATATTGTTTATAAATTTGTCATTTCGGTTTGGTTTAGTTTGCCTAGATGAAATTAATTAAACTTGGAGTCCCATGTTTGGTAAGTGAATTTTCATTTTTTGACCATTTCACTTTTACTTGTTTTTTCTATAATATCTCTCAAGTTAATGGCCTTTTTAAACCCGTAGAGGTTAATAGACAAGTTTTTCTTTTTATTGGGTATAGTTAGCAATAAAACAAACAATCAATCTAGAGATAATTGGCTCATGGGGGCATCACCTTGTTGACCAATATCTTATCACATTTATTCATAAAAAGGGTTTTTAAATTGTGGAAAATAAAGTCAATATATTGTAGGTATTGGCAGGGTGGGTGGGTTTGTGGGATATCGGGGGGTTTATAGATATTGGGAGGTATAAAAAGGGGTATCTAGTAAAAATAAGGGTTTATTTTATTGGAAAGATGTATTGGGAAGGGGGTTCAACAAAATGATGTTTTGAGGTATTTATCAATTTTTAATGAAATCAGGGGTATTCTTTAATATCCCACAAACACAGGTGCTATGTCATAGGTTCACTGAGTGAATACCCCATGAATTGGCTTGAGAAACTAACCAACAATCTAAGGAGTCCCATGTTTGGTAAGTAAATTTTCAGTTTTTAACCATTTAAATTTTACTTATTTTTTTTTTCTATAATATCTCTCAATTTAATGTCCTTTTTAAACATACGGAGGTTAAATGGAAAGTTTTCTTTTTATTGGGCATAGTTAGTAATAAAACCAACAATGAATCTATAAATAATTGGCTTGAAAAACCAACTAGCAATCCAATCCACATGATTAGAGTGATATGGACCCAATTCAAAGGAAACCAAGCTGTAACATGTCATTTTCATAGTGGGACATAAATAATTTAAACCCAACAATTAAACAAAGGAAAGATTGGGTTGTAAATGTCATCCATCATTACAACGCACAAGCCATCTCTTAACCAAGTGATCAAACACAAATGCTAGTCTATGCATGTGGCGGTATTTCCATCAACATTTTCTTATCAATATGGCATCGTTAACATTCATAGCCTATGCATGTGTCATGAGTGTCTTAACAACATGCATGTGGAA
>SNQJ01S0139801.1:0-25164 GCA_010110895.2 Picea sitchensis | reverse complement strand
TATGTTTTGTTTGTCCTGCAACATACTTCAGGAAGCATTATAGCTGATCCTTTGCGAGAAGCTTGAGGGCTAAATGGTGTGAATTTCTTCCTCCAATCAGCTTAAGAAGCAATCATATACAGGACAGACCTAGAGCGTTTCCAGGTTAATTAGTGTAGTTTACTGTTTTTATTAAGTAATTTAATATAGATTTAATCTTAATATTAGATCGTTTAATTTCAGAAATATATATTAGATTGTTAAATTTCAGTTAGTTTTCTTTCCCTTTCATAAATATAAAAAATCAAAAAAGAGATCCTTGGTTGTCTCAGGGCAGCAATCACATGAGTTTTGCAGGTTTTAATCAAATATGTAGTTTGTCCATATTGTACATTTGTGAATAAGGAATATCATAGTTGATAATTAGGTAGTTGATTTGAGTTATTATAATCATAGTTAGTATCTTGTATATATAGTAGTTAGTAGGTTGTAGTTAGATTAGTGTAGTTAGTTTAGTTTGTTTTATTAGTTTCTAGTTTCCTTTATTAATTTTAGTTCTTTGTCTTTGTTTTATTAGTTTCTAGTTTCCCTTTTAGATTTCTTAGCTCAAATCATTTCTCTTTGGTTTCCATACGAGACCTTAGGGCAGCCAACGGAGCCGTTAAACTCGTCAGGGTGGTTCATTCCAAACGGCTTGGGTTATTAGACAACCTCGGACCGGTTCCACTCTCTTATTTGACGGACGGTCGATTTCGCCCGTCAACATGATGCCAACTTGATTTGTGTGGCCTCATCCTTGATCTGTTTCACATTGCAATAGACGCCCATTTGTCTGACCCAATTTTCAAGTCTCTTTGCATTAACTTCACCATCATATATGGGTATTTCAAATTTAACATCAAGTTTTAATAAAGGCATTTCATTCTTATGTTTATGAACATGTTTCTTTGCATTGGATTTAGAACTTGAACTGGAGGAAGAAGGAGGTGAAGATGGAGGTGAAAGAGGAATACGAGGAGGATTCTCTCCTTATTCACTTTTTACCTTTGAAGATTCACCCAGATTTGGTCGCTTCTGTTCCAAGTAATCCTCGTACAAAACCTTCATCATCTCCAACATAACAAAGAATTTTTTTCAAAACTCTTTCTCATCCTAAGAAAGTCCCTCTTTTGATTCCATATTCTCATTGTGAGAAGTTCTCTTTCTCAATCCAATCAATGGATTCTCTTCAACAAGCTCTCCTTCACCATGAAGTAGCTTTTCCCTTTTTAACATGCAAAACTCAAATCCAAATGACAACTAGCTATGATACCACTTGATCCAAAAAATATCTTTTACATGACTATGGTTGAGTTATTATGCATGTGTTTTAACCAATTAAGGAATCTTAATGAAAGAGGAAGAAGATATGAGAAGTTATCACAACCATATAAACAGGTATAGAACTGAAATGAAACATAAAAAAACACCAATGTGATAATGGAGTTTGACAATCTTGCCTATGTCTCTGGGCCTTTGTCTCAGTGGGTGAGGCTTTCTTACTTCTGTTCAGAGCTCAATAAGTACATCACAACAGTGCCAAAAGGTCACAAAAATGATCTGGTCTTTTTCTACCAGATCTCTAGAACCCAACATAAGAAACAACACTCAAATAGGATGACTGGAGCTCCCAGAAATGGCCCGGAAAGGTGCGCTCCTCAACAACTTCCCTGCAAAAAAATGGCTTTGGCTTGGCAAATATTCAGCATAAACCTACTATCCATCTCTTCCCATGGCCTCAATAAGGCCTGGTTTATATAGATCTGAAGTTGGTAACCATATCCCAACTTCCCCCCAAGATCTCGCCTAAAAAAGGGGGCCGGAGGGCCCAATATCCCCTAATATTGGCCAAAATATCAAAAAACAGGCCTAAAAATCATTGAAAAATCATATTCTATGGTTAAAAACCCACTTTTGAAAAACTAATTGGGATAAGCCCCTTTTCCTCGACGCGCTCCCCCTTTTCAAGGTCATATGAAGTCATGTGGTCAAGCGTCAGTCCCCTAGGGGATGCGCGTTGGCCCTCTATCTGCAAATCTTTGGTCGCATGGCTATAACTGATAGGACCATGGCCCATACTCTGCGCTAACCACCTAAATTCCAGCACCCAAACCATAGTACTGAGTGTTATGGAGTAACGGTCCATGACTAGGGGCTATGCCAAAATTGATGCCATCCGATATGGCCAGGTCACACCACTGTGGTCGCAGGCAATCCCAATAGAATCAAGGCTAGAGCCCATTCCGTTACACCTGCGCGCCAAGTTTTAATACACTAGTCACATTGGAACGGTCCTATGGTAAGTTTATGCCGAGGGATGGGGCTAGGCCACAACCCTAACTATGCTCGAATAACAATACATCCAAACCTAAATTTAATATTTTCCCTGAATGGTTAAGAACTAACTCACAGGTGGGTTGGCTAGCTCGGCCTGCCAAGTCTCTAGCTCGACGGAAAGGTTTGGGGTTTGAAACCCATTGAGCCCCAAAAAAATATTACCACATGAAATTTAAGCCAATCCACGGGTGCCACGTTGCAACCCACGTTTGGGTCACATGGCACCACCCTATTCGCCCACAATATCTGCCACGCGTCCAATGCTAACTAGTCCAGTTGTTTTCCTTGCCAGCACATCCTTGCCCAGTCACTGTCTACCACGTGTCGCTGTACAAAATGATATGTGTCACCGTATGGATGTGCCACGTGCCATCGTACATACATGCCACGTGTCACCCTTCCAGTGGTGACACGTGTAACTTCCTTATTGGTCCTCCTGTACCTTCCATGTCATTAGTCTGTACACCGAGTTAGCCTACCATGTCAGCTGTACGGACCCTAAAACATCTGTGCCAACTGTGCTACCACATCATTTGTATGACCGTATGTCATGTACAGTCAGCTACCACATGACACTATACAGACTGTACAATTAGCATTTTTTTGCATGTTTGGCAAAACAAACAGATCGCCATAAATTGAGAATACGACGTTTGTTTGAGCCCATTCAAGTTGTGTTGGGTTCGTATCGTCGAAGTCTAAATACAAGTCTGTTTTGAAGCCATTATGAGAACTTTGATTTTTAGGCCTTTCTGAGGCCCATCAAGCTCCTGGATCCGATTCTGGATCATTCTTTTTCATTGGACCAGTACCTATATGATTTCAGTGATCATGGGAGATCATATTATACTCCATGGTATACATATATCTTCATATTGATTTTGAGACTGGTTCTATTGGGCCTTGTTCATGACTATGACAACCATTGACATGTAATCACATTTGTATTTGCCTATTCATGGCCACAGACAATTGTTTGGTATATTTTCACATGGATCTGCAATGTAATTGAAATTGGCAGCCATGTATGCAAAGGCAGTGCAGATTGTAATGAGCAACTAGTCATTCCAGTTGATTCCCCATCACTCCACTTCTGGGTTTTTATAATGTATTTCGGCCATCACAGATACTCCTCTGACCTCACACATTAGGGGGCATCTGTTATAGCAATATTTTCCTCACCCTATGCAATCTTTCACAAAATTCCTTTTTCCATTTCCCTATGCAGACTTTTCATCCCTTTCTGCAAATCCCAGAGCTAAAAATACATTTTTTCCACATGTATGCACCTTGACTACTATAAAACATGCGTATACGCAGGTTGCACCACTACAACCCATGTACATCGGGATTTGTGCCCAAAAATGAAAAATGGTGTCGGGTTTCCATGTCACGACAAGAAATCAATGATCCTTAGCCTTCCATATATTGGAAACGTTTCGATTCGACCCTTCAATTCCATTTGAAGGTTATAATGGGCCAATTCTGAGCTATGGAAAAGAGGAGAAAGAATTCAACTTTGAGAGCAAAGTTACTCTGGAGGAATTATTCACTTCACATTGACTCTGCATCCCTTTGTCCTTTAAGTCTGAACACAGTGTTCAACCCCCAAGATCTTCCCTTATTGATTGAGAACTTCATTGTCTCTCTTCTATGAGATTGCCTTTGGTGGAGGATTGAAGTGGTGGAGGCCCAGCTAGAAGGAACTTAGTTTCTTAGTTCCGAACCGTGCCGACGTGAAAGTCTGTAACTTATTCACTTCCATTAATCATATATTAATAGAAATACTCTTTTCTCATCCAATTGATATCTTGCAAATATTTGAATTATTATTCCGTGGGTGTATTTGTTATGTTTATTAATGGATTATGCTATTGAATGTGTTAACATCATATATTATCACCATATGCTTTCTTTTCTTGGTTGTTGAGGACTAGTTGCAGGTGTATTGCTTTGGGTCGAGTGCTCAATGATGGACTTCATCGAATGTATGTACGAGGTAGGCCTTTTATCTTGTCTTGCTAGCATATTTATTAATATATCACACTTGAGAATAGAGTTGATTTCTACAATTATTTCTGTCTGTTGTGGTTTTCCCCTAGCCATAAAGAGATTTTCCTCATAACAGTTGCGACATTTGAGACAAAGGTTCCGAGAAAGACTGGTTTTGAGAAATTGCAAGCCAAGAAGGGTTCTGGTGTACACCATGGCCCCGTCCGGTAGGATAGTATCCTTTTCCATTCTGATTCATAAAGGGTTGTAAGGGCATCATCACCGAGGAAGTCGTTTGTGAAGAGAAAGCGACATGACAAGGGTTACTCAGGTGAGGATATATGTTTCCCCTAGACGAAGGAATTTTTTGAAGGGGGTTTCCCATACTATAAAACTGTCCCCCCCTGTATGAAACACCAGAGGACAGACGAAGGTCCGCCATGGGAAAGGAATTCATGGAAACCAACATAGTGGAAGAAGAATATATGGATGAGATTTAACAAGTAGAATGACTGCCCATTTGAGCACTTTCTCCTGGAAAATTGAAGCTATGATTGGATCTGTAGAAAGGAATATTCCAACCTCCAATCGCAAGAGTTGGTTTAAGGATATAATGACTCCCACCAAACGAAAAGGGAGAATAAGGAGTCATAATTCCTCCAGACCCAAAACTAGGATTCACATAAGGTGTCGAGACAGAGGATGAAAAGTGTGAAGACATGTCTAGCATACCATGAGAAAAAATATTAGAGGCCCAAGGTATTGACTTAGTATCATGATTCGATGTACCACTCAGAAATACAAAAGGATTCATCCCTATGGATTGAGAAAAGATCAAGGGTTGGGTAATGCTAACTAAGGGAGTCGCGGGGGATCCACTAACCATAACAATGAAAACTCATGATGCAATAAAAAATCCTAAGGCCAACTAATAATCAGAGAGCACACCAAAGTAAAGAAAAAAGGCCAATGCACAAAAACAAGATATAGTGGCTGAAAAGGGGCCTCCCTCACTAGAATAGGTATGTCTCGCCCAAGAGGGGCTTGATACTCCCTTCAAAATATCAGAGGTATCAGAATCAGTTACAAGGGCCCTCATGGGCTTAACAAACAGTCGGTTAGATCACCCCAGAGAGGTAATCCTCCATAAAGACTGTGATTTGTCTGACCCTTATCTGACTGAGGGTACTTGCAGAATAACCCCGGCAAGTAACCTATGTGGCTACCTATGTCAAGCAACTAAGCCACCAAGATATAACCAATGCCCAGGAGAATAGTCGTAAGTTAGGTCCACTGTATGGGCAGGGTAACAAAGCCCAAAATATCGAAAGCATCGCCTCTCACAAAGGTAAAGGTACTAGCAAGACCCTCATATATGAATAGATCCCCATAAATATCTCTGACACTAATAAGGTATTGGAGGGATATCTCCTCAACCAACTTTGTGCGACCTCGTGCTTAACTCCAGTGTGAGCGGAGATTCTTGACGTCACCAATTATACAATGGATTTCACCACTCCCTTAGTCAGACACGTATGTTGAGTTTAATAGACTTGGAGAATTTTACTCACAAAATCCTATTCCAAGGCTCTAAATCTTAAGCTAGTTTGTGCACCCTGAATTTTTTTTTTTTTTTTCTAATCAATTTTAAATCCATCAGCGTTACTTTTAGTGGATTTTTTTACTCAAAAGGTGCGGTCATGAAACCAATGATGTTATGACTCAGCAAGTAAAAGAAATGAATATGAATATAATGCAAAGTCCTAACTTCAATTCTCAATAAATGATAAGATTTTCAAAATGCAACTTTCAATTCAATTCTGCAATTTCAAATAAGAAGCAATCTTTCCATACATGTACTAATATCAACGATAAGAACCCAACAGATCAAATCCCAACAATGCAAAATGTATATTTTTTTTTATTTTCAATATAAAAGAATGAAAATGCAAGGACTGAACAACAACTTGATATAAAGACCCTACTGAATGTAAATAGAGACAAACCAAGTAGAATATCAGTAAGCAAACACCCAACCCAAGATGTAAGGACAACTAATGAAAAGGATGATGAGAAAGAAAAAGCGCTGAAAATTCAACCAAAGAAAGGTTTCCTATCACTTTGTAGGCACTTAACAGTCATGACAAAGACTTAAGAAGACTCAACAACCATCAAAACTTACCCAACAAACATCAAACTCAACAATCAAGAAAAAAATGTTGATGTACGTGATTGATCAGGAAAACCCGTGTATATACGCTTCCTACAGAATGAAAACTCGCGTATGTATGCATCTGTCAGGGAAAAACCCGCATAAATGTATTAAAACAATGCCAGGTTAAGGATAAGGCCAAGAAACTCATACTCAAAATGAAAAGAGGTTGTCAAGCAATTAGATGACAAGAAACTCGAGATAACCAAGAGAAATCAAAGGAGAAAAACACTCCAAACCCCGAAAAGAAGATTCAATCCCCAGTATGGTAGCCAATTATGTTACGAGGAAAATCACTCTATGGCATGGGGTAAACCACAACAGACGGAAATGACTGCAAAAATCAACTCTAATCTCAAGTATGTTATATAAACAATTATGCTAACAAGACAAGATAAAGAGCCTACCTCGTATAGACATTCGATGAAGTCCACCGTTGAACACTTGACTCAAAGCAATGCACCTGCAACTTGTCCTCAACAACCAATATACACAAGCATATGGTGATAATATATAAAGTTAGCACATATAATAGCATAATCCATCAATATTCATAACAAATACGTCCATGGAATAACAATTCATATATTTGCAAGACATTAATTGGACGAGAAAAGAGTATTTCTATGAAACTGTAATCAACATAAGTGTATGAATGACAAACTTCTGTGTTGACACGTTCGAAACCGAGAAACTAAGTCCCTTCCAGTCGGGCCTCCACCACTTCAATCCTCCACCAAAGGCAAGCTCATATAAGAGAGACAATGAAGTTCTCTATCAAATAGGGAAGAGATTGGGGGTTGAACAATGTGTTCAGACTTAAAAGGACAAAGGGATGAAGACTCAATATGAAGTGAATAATTTCTCCAGAGTAACTTTTCTCTCAAAGTTGAATTCTTCTCCTCTTATCCACATCTTGGATATGGCCCATTTATAGCCTTCAAATGGAATTGAAGGGCCGAGTCAGAATGTTTCCAGTATATGGAAGGTCAAGGATCATGGATCTCGTGACATGACATGGAAACCCGATACCATTTTTTAATTTTTGGCACAAAAATTGATGTACGAGGGTTGTAATGGTGCAACCTGTGTATACACACGTTATATAGCTGTTATGGCATGTATATGTGGAAAAACACAATTTTTAGCTCTGGGAACTGCAAAAAGGGACTTCAATTCTGCAGAGGGAAATGAAAAAGGCCTTATGAGAAAGTTGCATGGGGTGAGGCAAATCTTGCTATAACTATATACATGGCCCAATCCAAGAACGGGCGTGTACAAGCCCACCTTCTCCTAAAAATAAAAAATACTAATAATAAATGCAAAAAAAACTCAAAACTTGTGGATAGAATGGAAGGGGGTTGAGAGATTCTTCACTTGGTCCATATGGGGATAGATTTCGACACTCATATCTCTGATTATAACCTTTGGAAGTTTGTAACCTTTCCCACTCAAAATCGCCTAATTTGGTAAACATTTCAGATAAACTTCTTTTGGTTCAATTTTTTCACTATATATAAAATTTTAAACCCACTTTTCTATAGTTTTTTCCATTTTTAGTAATTTAAACGCCTAATAGACTATATTTATTGAGTATGTAAATGTGTTGAACCTGCAAAAAATATATCTAGCTAAACAATAATACACACATTTGCATAGAGAATCTGAGAAAGAAGAAGGAGAGAAAGAATGGAATAATTCTCATTAACCGTTATGAATAATGAATAATTTACACATGATATACTCTGTATAACTCAATAAGTTCGACTGGAGGATAACCAATGTGCCATAGTGGTGGTCTAGAGTGATCTAGACACACACCAGTAGTTACGTGAGTGAAATGATACCTAGTCTAGTCTCTTAGGTAGTTACAAGAGTGAACTGCCACCTAGTTGACTTAACTAGTCAACTAGTCTTCAGTTAACTGACTGAACATAGAGTAGTGAGGAGTTAACTCAGGGAATCAAGGCTAATGCACCACTCTGGTGATGATACCAAGGCAAGGTCGAATTAGCATGGTGATGATCTCAATGTTTCATGGTGACAAAACCAATGCAGCATCTAAACTCAACTCAACTAGTCAAACTGAAGTGTCAACTGAAAGAGAATATTCTCCATGTGGAATATTCTCCCCTAAATTATAGGAGACTGGATAATGACTATTTATAACTAATAAAAAAGGAAAAACCTTAGGAAAAAGAAATCCTAGGTGTGTGTGAAGTAACTCCAACAGAGTAGAATGACCACTTGAGTTAATATTTTTGCAAGAAGGGTGTTTTTTATATACTTATCATTTTCGCTAGTTTGTTTTTAACAACTCTTTCAGTTAATGTGACTAGCATATAGGTCAGGTTCATTCCACCTTACATCTTTCCATTATAAAGTGACCTATTATACATTTGCATTAGGGTTGAACCCACTTATTCGAGGCACCAACCTTTCTGACCGATTTAAGTGTCATTCAGTTCAGCGTAGATCCTATCATCATGGGCATCCTAGTTAGCACTTGTTTCACATTTTGGTGCCCATGCTGGAACATTTATTAGGTTTGGGAGTCATGTTAGTCCCTCCATGACATTGCGTTGAAACCTCATATTATTCTCAATCTTATTCTGACTATTTTAACCTACGAGGCACCCAAAAATATGTGTTAATTTGTACTACTACATTTCATTCTATTGCATGTGATTTTGAGCCTAATGCCGACTTCAGATTATTGTTTCTTAGCCACTTCTTTATGCATTCTCATCAGTTGCTAGCCTTGCATGTTTTTCTATTGCAATTTGACACTTGTACCCTAAGAATAAACATTCCCTCGAGTGTCCATATCCTGCATGTGCTTTCCTTACATTGAGCATAGGTATGTTCCCTGCACTTGGAGCTAGTTTGCTTGTTCGCAACACTTGTTTCCCCCATGTATTCTAGCATTATTTTATTATTTTTCAGGCTTTCATAATATGAAAAAGACAAAAAAATTCAAATAACAAAAAAGAGAGCGTGGGAATGAGTCTTCTACATCATTATTGGCAGCAATTGAGTCACCCCTAAACAAAGCACAAAGTTTTGAGTCCAATTTCAATAGTTTGGGTTTAGTATGGATTTAAGAAATTGATCCAGTTACATAGAGTTTATACTCCTCTGGTTGGTTATTCTTCCAACTACTATGGAGAGTATGTCGTTGCCTCTTGAATCACAGACTTATGCCAATAATCATTTCCAGTCCATGCTACATAAGTCACATATTGTGTCATGTTTTTGTTCAGAGGAATTTTTAACATGTGTCGCCCATTCCGCAGAATCCCTTGACTTTGTCGATCTTCTCCTATGTTAATTACATCTCAAAATCAATAGTATATTTTTCTTATATTCGTGCTAGTATGGAAGGTCCCTATTGACTTCCTTTCGGCAGGTTAATCTCTTATCGACTATGAGATTGTTTTCTAAGAGTTTGACCTAGAGTCACACACTAGCCCTATTTACATCATTGATAGGTGACCTTGTGCTCACCAGATGGAATTTCATCATTGGTTACTAAATGAGAGGTTTCACTTGTTTTCAATGGAAAGAATACTATTCACACATTGGGATTCATGCACTACCTTGGATTCCATTTGTCGCCATTGGTTGTTTCCTCACCTTTGTTGACAAACTTCATTATTTGTTGTTATTTAGAGGGTGTCTTTCATGTACAATTTACATCTGGTGCACGTGGGAGACGTACTTCGCGGTGGTCCTTTCAATCTTTCATCCTAGTCCTTACAAATATTTGGCCTTCTTCTACTCTTCGTGTTAGATGATAGGGGATGGCTTGACACTCTCCTTCCAGGGGATATCTTCCTATCGACTTTAGCACATCTTTCTCTAGGACAAGGATCTCAAATCCTTATTGGTACCTCGGGGCTTGCATTCATCAGTGCTAAGTTCCCTTGCTATTGACAGTGGGAATACATCAATGCCCCATGATTGATAGATTCTACCAGGTGTTCAACAACAAAACCTCTATTCACACTTGTTAGATTGTATTAGGTACCTTGACACCCATTATAATTATCGGTGGGTTGTCTCACACTTGTTAACGATATACATCAATGACCAGTAATCAAATGGTGTCCCACTGTGTTTGAATTCAACTCTTTTATTCACATAGTGTAGACTCATACCATGGCGGTTGATTTGAAGACCTCGGAAATGTAGTAGCATCACCATGTTTATGCTTCTTCCCGAGTTGTGATTGGTTAGTACAACCCCTCACATCGGTATTCATGAAGGATCAGTGTTCATGTCTTGCCTCCAGATATCCTTCATTTATTCTGAGACATAGATCCACTGTGTATCTTTTTCATGGCTATGGTATCTGATTGACATGGATCCACTGTGTATCTCTTTCATGGCCATGATCAATACTTTCTATATATACATTTTACATGGATCTGCAATGTACTTGATTGGAGGCCATGCTTATCATCACACCTAAGCATGGGTATGATCGCCTTGGGGATTGAGTATTCTAACTTGGTTTTGTGTTTGGTTTCTATCCTTATATTGGATTCTAGATACCTTCACCCTGACACACTACTCTTTTGAAGACTTGTAATGTATTCCAACCATCAATTACTCTTATGACCTCACACATTAGGGGGCATATGTTATAGAATCAATTTCCACCTTTGAAGCATTGAAAATATTGTTCACCTAATCCCTATCCTATTTATAGACTATTGTTCCCCATACCTCCTTGAGACCTTCCAAAACATAGTTTTCAGGAAGATGTACATGCCCTCACAATTATGGTACTTGCATACACACTGGCCAGTGAAACGATAATTGCGTACATGTTAGAAAATGCTTAATAAAATATAATTATTCCTAATTAATGATGATTTGTAGGTTTGGTTAGTTTCCTAACTCTTTTTACCCATACTCAACCATCTCTAACCAACTAGAGAACACATAAAAAGAGAATTTGTCCGAGGAAAAGGGTAATGACAAGTAATGGTTCTTTGCACACATTAAGAAAACCTTTGTTTGGATAACACCGCCAAGTCTGTGAACCCCTATACATCCATGTTGCTACTAGTTTGAACTAGAAATCCTTGTTTCCAACCCTCTTTTCTGATCACCAACTTATCTTTCCAAGAGTTTCCCCTCATATCATATTTGGGCTCATGGTTGATTTGGAGTCAATACAATCTCGTATAGTAGGATCAAGGGTGGAGGAACCCAATATCTCTCTCAATAGGGCAACACCGTGCAGTTCAGGTATAAAGTTGTAACTACCTCAACTACTTAATAAAAATAGAAACTCTTTCCTTCGAAATATGTTATGTTTGTAATGTTTTGATTGAATCGTTTCACATATATTTCGTATAATACTAGTTGTTTAGATTTTACTGATATGTTTCATTAGACTAACATGTAGTTGTTAGTATAACTACCTCTCCATATATTCTTGCATATTTAAGGTTCTTGCATGTTTTGGAGAAGTTGTTGGAACGGATCAAAGAATCTGTAGTAATCGGGAACGACATCAACCATATGACTCCGGGTGAGTCAATATTTATTTTCTTCCCAATAGTTAGTTATTTCTTTTGAAATCGGTTATTATATATTTGTTGCATGTTGTTGTTGTGAATTTGTTTCTATAAGATCATTGTTATGCTACAGTACAACCTACTATTGTAGGGGATTTTCCCCGGAAGCATTACCCCTCTGCTATCATTATGTTTCCTGGTGTTGGCATAGGGGCAGACCCAGGGTTCAGGCTCCAAGAGCGAACCAACAAGCCCTAACTACTGGCCCTTTCGGAAACACCTGCGAAGCAGATGCAGTCTCACCCGAAGTAGCTATGGGGGGTTGCAGGACAGGGATGTCTAGAACCAAAGGGAATACCAAGCAGATCTATTACAAGAACAACACAACATCTATATATCAAATCCTAGCTCAGATTTACTCTGCACAACTATCAGTCAAATCTAACACAGTAAAACAATATCAGCATATCAAATGACAGAGAACACAACATCAATCACACACAACACAAGATATACGTGGTTCACCCTCTCTCTAGGGCTACGTCCACAGAACTGTGCTTTATGATATATTAAGATGAACGCATACAATTCTTATCTGCACTCTTAGCTAGAAGATCTTCTCTTCTTGTCTCTCTTTCTCTCTCTTTCTCTCCCCTCCCTGCGCACCTAACTGCAGGGTTGATCTTCGCACCCAGATGAAGATCTTACAATACCAGAAGGATCTTGCACTCAACACTTCTCTCTCACACAGTTGTACTCACTTAATCATACAACACAATGAACTCTAACCCAACTTAGCACCAACCCATCCCAGGTCCTTTAGACCTTTATTTATACATTACAATAGCTCTCAGACACCCTTAGGTTAATACCTAAGTGTCAAAACCCTAGATACCAAAACCCTAGGTCAACTTGACCCGAGTTTTCAGGGCTTCGCCAACCTGTCTTTCCTTTCTTCACGTGCGATGCTTCAAAGCATCTATTGACATCTTCTTTCGCTTGCTGAGTTGTCCACAATCCCTCTTCCTTGCTGATCTGTCATCCTCGATCTCCTTTTCCAATGACTTGCTTTCTCTTACTTCACTCCGTCTTTTCTTCTCTTTTTCTCACTTAGACCTAGTATCAGTCACTGTATCTTCCGCACAGTTCACATTTTTCCTTTTCTCCCTTAATATTCTCTTAATTCCATAACCAAGGGCCAACAAGCCCCCAACACTCACCTATGACTCGTCCTGAGGCACTTCAAATCTGAACTTTCTGTTTCATTTCCACTTCAGACTGCGCAGGGCAGCCTGCAATTTCTACTCTATTTCTCCATTCCTTCCTTCTATGTGCAGACTATATTTCGAAGCATTCAATAAGAATATGCTTCGATTGTCCCATATTCTTGTGGATGATAGGGCATTCTCTTCTGATGGTGAACTTCAAATTCCTGAGTCAAGGCTTCAATAGCCTTGTTAATAAAATGTGTGCCTTGATCGCTCATAAGGATATTTGGGCATCCAACCTTGGTTATGATATCATCAAATATGAAGCGCGCAACTGTAGTTTCACTAGAGTCCTTAACTGCTCTTTCTTCTGCCCATCTGGTCAAATACTTTGTTGCAGTGATTATGTATCTATCTCCTATGCACTTCCCTGGTGGGTTGATAGGTCCCATGAAGTCAATGGCTCATTTCTCAAATGCCTGTAAGTTCAGTTGTGGCGCTAAAGGCATCTCGATGGATTCCCAACTCTTTGTCATCCATCACATGCCTTATAGTATTCCTTAGCATATTTGTGTAGAGTAGGCCACCAAAGGCCAGCCCTAAGAATCTTCTACGTTGTTGCTTTCCCTGCGTAGTGTCTTCTTGTGATGCCTTCATGTGCTTCTGCGAGGATCAATGGTCTCTTTTCTTCCATAACACACCTTNCAGGTCCCATCTTGTATAGTTGTCCAGCTATAAGTGAAAAGTATGCAGCGCGCACTACCAACTGTTTCTTCTGAGTGATTGTATAGTCACTAGGTGCCATTCCTGTTGATAGGAACTGCACTATTTCTTCGAACTGATCATCATTTTTTTTAATGGCCAACAATTGTGCATCCAACATTGTATCCTCCAAACTAGTAGGCTCTTCTCCATGTTCCAACCTTGACAAGTGGTCAGGACCTTTGTTCATTCTTCCTGGCTTAACCACGATCTCAAAATCATATTCCTGAAATAGCATAAGCCATATGCATATTCTCCCCCCCAACACTGGCTTGTTGACTAAGTATTTAAGCGCAGAATGATCAGTAAACATTTTAAAGTGTCCTCCCAATAAGTAGTGGTGGAACTTCTACAATGCGTACACCATCGATAACCCTTCTCTTTCAATGGTGGTGTAATTAATCTCAGATGTTGATAGCTTCCTGCTAGCAAAGGCTAACGGGTGGTCGATGTCTCATATTCCTGGTTGTGCTAACACTGCTCCTAATGCGATAGGAGATGCATCGACATGCACATGAAATTCCTTACTCCAATCTGGAAAAACCAGGATAGGAGTAATAACCATTTTCTGTTTCAGTGTGTCGAAGCTCTGTTTACATTCTTCTGTCCAATGAAACTGACAATCTTTCTTCAAAAGATTCTCCATGGGTGTTGTAATCTGTGCATAGCCCTTAATGAACTTACTATTGTATCTAGTATGTCCCAGCGCAATGCACAATTGTTTGACTGAAGTAGGAGGGGGTAGATTGACTATAATGGCAATATTGGATGGATCTACCAACAATCCCTGCTTACACACAATATGGCCTAGCAACACTCCAAAGGGTGAAAAGAAGATGCACTTTTTTAGGTTCAAGGCAATCTGACATTGCTTGCACTTATCCAACATTAGTCTTAAACATTCGATATGATTTTGCAAAATGCTGAAAACGGTCCAATCATCAAAGTATGCTTCCAGGAACTTATGTAAAAACTCCTTAAACACTTCAACCACCACCCTGGAAAAGATGGTTGGTGCATTCTTCAATCCAAATGGAATCACTGTATACTGGTAGGATCCCCATTCTGTTGCAAATGTGGTCTTATGGTGATCTTCCTTGGCAATCCGGATCTGATGGTATCCTGAAAATCCATCTGTAAAAGAATATACCTCTTGTCCTCCTACATTATCTAACACTTCGTTAGTAAATGGTGTAGGGAATGGGTCATGAAAACATGCATCATTCAGCTTCCTAAGATCTACATAGATCCTGATTTCTCTTGTCTTCTTATCTTGTACCACCATAGGGCTAATCCATTCTGATTCTTCAATAGGTTCTATGATTCCTGTGTCCAACATACTGTCAAGCTCGATCTTCACTTTCTCCTTATATTTAGGGTTCAATCTGTAGGGTCTTTGTTTGACTGGCCTTGCATCTGGTTTCAAAGGGATCCTCATCTCTCCCGTGGGCCCTTTAATTCCCTTCATATTAGTGAACTTGGTTGGAAACAAGTCTCGATATTCTTGCAGTAATTCTATGATCTTGTGAATAGTGGAAAAATCCCAATAGTCTCCAACATTTGCAAGATTTGGTGTCTGTTCTGTCCCAATGTTGATTTTTTTGATCTTGATCGGTTGCCCAACAAAAGGTAGTTCGATTCTTGGTCCTTCTACATCTCTTTGGCCTTCTATTTCTGCGATGTTCACATTCCTAGGATCATCGTCTACAACAACATTGATATTGTAATAGCCTTGCAACTTGTGAAGAGGCCTAGTCCATTCATCCTCTTCTTGCTCCAAAGGGAGGCTAGGTTCCTCCTCGAATAATTTCTGTCTTACAACCTGTAATGCCTGATCTACTGTAGGATATTGGCTTTCAAACAAAATGGTAGTTACAAAGTTATGGGTCATACCTTGCCAATCTATAGTGATGAGGCAGAGTTCTGCTTGAAGATACCAATTGATGGGAGTTGTGTCCAATGTGTTAATGAATTTGTGTACCCACTGTTCTTGAGGAATGTTGCTCCAGGATTCCTCGCAACTTCGCACATGGTCCTTCAAACAACTTAGACCTGTGTACCTAACTTCACAACCTTCTAATTGTTCTGAAAATCACGTTGTCATCAAAGTGCGACATTGTACCCAGTCTGTAATATTGTTTTTGTGTGTCCCCCACCATCTCGCTGGAGTTGATTTCAGGGCCTCATCCATTGCCAACAATATTTGTGGAAGTGGTACAATTTCTTCAAAGTCCAACAAGAATGCTTCTAAATGATTCAGACCATCAAAGGTGGGCAAGTTACTTACTGTTGTGTCGATCCAACAAACTTACCTGGTTAATCTAGCACATCTCCTTGTATATACTTTGTACATTTTGTTTTTCCAATTCTCCAATGCTTCTTCTGAATCCGATAAGCATGCGTTGTCACTTCACCAGCTTGGATTTCCATCTGTTGTAGGATTAATGTAGTCCTGTTGTCTGGCTGGCAATTTGTATATGTTTTCTAATTCATATGCGTGGTCTTATTCTTTGATGGGTTATGTGTATCACTGACCTTCATCAGGATCCAAAGGTGCAATGACCCTAAGGCCATCTCTTTAAAATGTCATTCTTCTTTTCTTTAAATCAACCACAGTGGAATTATTGAAAGCCCAATCAATTCCTAACATCGCAGGGTAAAGACAACTATCATCAACTTTCTCAATCACCTCAAAGTCTGCAAACATCCTTACTCCATCGATGTCCACAGGGACATGTTCCAATCTTCCAAAGGGGATTACATCTTGTTGATTAGCCATCCTAATCTTGATAGGGGAATAGATCAACTTAGGTTTTCCCATCAGTGCCCAGGTTTGCTTCGTCATGACATTGACCTCCGACCCTTAGTCGAGGACCACATAGTCTATATCGTACTCTCCAATCTGAGCATTAAGGTGTAGTTCTTTTTATGTCCTTCTCTTCTTGGATAGTTGGTGTAATTATTTATTCAAAAACGGATCTACTCTTCCTATATCATACTGTCTGACCAAATTTTGTGGTTCTTGTATGGCTTTTTCATCTTTAATCAACTCCATACATGTATACAAGAAACTGACAAGTTTACTCACCTCTTTTCCTTCTCCGGGCGAAGTAGACTGATCAAATTCCAGAGGCATTCCATATTCTCTTACTTCTGGTCAAACCTTTGATGAAGAAGCCTAATCTCTTCCGAATTCCTTTCTTGCTTCCTCAAATGTCTGCTCCTCTTTCCTTGGGTCAAATTCTTGTGTCTTCTCTGCAACTTTTCCGACTCCTCATTCTTCTGTAGTCTTTCCTTGGATCACTTTGTCTTCTACTATGACAACGCCTCCTTGTGTGATAACAACGAATCTGGGATATACTCTTCGAGGTTCTGCTTTGATTAGCTGTATTTGTTGATTTCCTCCTTGTTTCTCCTGAAGCTTAGCCAACAATGTTGAACATTCCTCAATAACATGCTCGAATGAGTTGCAGTAGTTGCAAGTGGTACAAGGGTTATGCCAGTCCCTTTCCAAGTGTCTTGGCTATGCGCAGTTATAACAGATGATCTGTCCTCGACCTCAACCCATACCTCCTCCTCTTCCTCTTCCTCGAAATCCACCCCGAGGGTCGAAGTTTCCTCTCCTAGGGGAATTATACTGCGCAATGCTTCCTTCTTGCTGTACTTCACCTTCAATTTTGTATATATCCCTTGATATTTCATGCATGAGATCTTAAGCCCTACAATCCCTGTCATCATGTCCTACCGACTTACAGAACATGCAACACAGATTTGTGGGTGTCTGGACATATATTTTCCGACCAGGGCGATGCCAATTTCTACATACCTCTCACCAGGGTAGGGTAACTTGCTTCAAAGGGATCAGAGCTCCAGATTCCAAGTATTCCTAAAATAAGGGACAGTGTTCCTTGTCATGGCCTTCTGATTTGCAGCTGATACACTAGATGTCTTCTCTTTTATCTTTTTCCTTGTCTTTCTTCATATCTTCGACTTGTAGTGATAAGCTAGTTAGCTGACTCAATATTTAACTCATACCTGAGCTAGATTCTCCCATAGGGGTTGATTCTAATTTCATGGTGATCTCCAGTGCCTCAGCCTATGAAGTAATATTTTGTTGCATCAGAGGAACTCTGATGTGTGGCAAGAGGGAAGCAATGAACCATTCCTTGTTCTACTCATTTGGTATCTGAAAACTCAAATGGCCTATCAAGGTCTTAAATCTCTGATCAAACTCCCACACAGGTTCAATTTTTCTCTTCTTGATTTCTTTTAGTTCTGTAATGCACTATGGCTCTAACTTAGGTTTCTTGAATTCAACAATTAGCGTAGTCTTAATGGCATTCAACGGTTTAGGTTTAGCTCCCTGGACAAATTTCATGTATCAGCTTAGTGTGCGATCTCTTAGGGTAGTGCTGAACTGAGCCCGTTTGACAACTTCGTCGGTGATATTCTTAATACTCCACATAGCCTCACACAGAAACCAGTGCTGATCAGGATCTTCAGATCCATCTCCTCTAAAGGTGGGTAACCTCATCTCATCTGCCATAGATCTTCCTAGGTTTCCTGACTGAGTATGTGGTGGAATTCTAGTGACAGTGCTCCGAGCGTTCTAATGACTTAGGTTGCTTTGGTTACTTAAAACTGCTGAAGTAACAGGAAGAATAATAGTACTTACTTCAACAGTCGGCACAGTTCTTTAAGTTTCAATCTCTTCTCGATGAGGTTCCTCTGTCCTAGAGGATTCTGAAAGATCTTCATCTATTAGATATGCCTCTTCTCCATTGTATAACCCTTTGTCTTCGTAGTTCTACTTAAACAGGTTCGCGAGGTGAACTTCTCTAAATACTTTCCCACTGCGCGTATGTACAACCTCTATGTCGTTGTCTGAATTTTTGAACATTTAGCTCTTCCGACCTGACCGATTATTGTATCTTCAAGATGTTCTTCTCATGCAATAACATATTGATCTTCAACTTCAGAAAATGTAAAAAATTTCCTCTAGGTCCCTTAAAGAAATATCTCTCTGCTTGGCTATATGATTCCACTCCGTCAACATCAAAATCAGTGATATACCCTCCAATGGTGCTATCAAACCAATGATTTACTGCTCTTGACATGGTGTCATCAACTCTCTTGAACTTCTTGATCAACGCCGACGTCCAAACCACAGGTGGTCTGAGTCTGACTTTGAATTGGGTATCTTCTAACCTAGCTAGCCACTCATATATCTCCTGATGGATTCCTCCAAAGAAAATCTTGTGTATATTAGTAAAGATACATCTTCCCAACCAATCCTCTATACTAATATTAGGGTTATTGTGTTGGGCTTCAGTGAAGTCCTTTTCTTGATCTTATATCCACTTCTGAATCTTTGTCTTCGATGGAAACCACCTGGACATTCCCTCAAGAAAATTCTTGTCCCGACAATAGAACCATTTGTTGGCATAGGGGCAGACCCAGGGTTTAGGCTCCAAGAGCGCACCAACAAGCCCTAACTATTGGCCCTTTCAGCAACACCTGCGAAGCAGATGCAGTCTCACCCGAAGTAGCTATGGGGGCTTGTAGGATAGGGATGTCTACAACCAAAGGGAATACCAAGTAGATCTATTACAAGAACAACACAACATCTATATATAAAATCCTAGCTCAGATTTACTCCGCACAACTATCTGTCAAATCTAACATGGTAAAACAATAGCAACATATCAAATGACAGAGAACACAACATCAATCACACACAACACAAGATATACATGGTTCACCCTCTCTCTAGGGCTACGCCCACAGAACTGTGCTTTATGATGTATTAATATGAAACCATATAGTTCTTATCTACGCTCTTAGCTAGCAGATCTTCTCTTCTTGTCTCTCATTCTCTCCCTTTCTCTCCCCTCCCTGTGCACCCAGCTGCAGGGTTGATCTTTGCACCCAGCTGAAGATCTTAAAATATCAGAAGGCTCTCCCACTCAACACTTCTCTCTCTCATAGTAGTACTCACTTAATCATACAACACAATGAACTCTAACCCAACTTAGCACCAACCCATCCCAGGTCCTTTAAACCTTTATTTATACATTACAATAGCTCTCGGACAGCCTTAGGTTAATACCTAAGTGTAAAAACCCTAGATACCAAAACCTTAGGTGTCTAAAACCCTAGGTCAACTTGACCTACATTTTCAGAGCTTCGCCAGCCTGTATTTCCTTTCTTCACGCGCAGTGCTTCAAAGCATATGTTGACATCTTCTTTCACTTGTTGAGTTCTCCACGATCCCTCTTCCTTGCTGATCTTTCATCCTCGATCTCCTCGTCCAACGGCTTGATTTCTCTTACTTCGCTCCGTCTTTTCTACTCTTTTTCTCACTTCGGCCCAGTATCAGTCACTGTGTCTTCAACATAGTTCACATTTTTCCTTTTCTCCCTTAATCTTCACTTGCTTCCATAACCAAGGGCCAACACCCGGAAAAGCATTTGTTGGAGGATCTCCAGAATTAGGGTTTTTCTCAGTGAGGCATAATGAAATTTATGAAAAAGGGGTCAATTTTGAAGGAAAATGTGTTGGGAGATTGTGGGTAGCATGGTCACATGGGCCTTGGCCAAATATATGTGCAAGAGCTTACGAAAATCATTTATGCCACTCATTTTTCATTTTATTCCCACGGACCAAATTGCCAACATGTCCCTGAATGACTTGAGGAGGTGAGTTGCAACTCACAATAAAACTATAATCGAGGATTGAATGGATGAACAGTTGGTTATATTGTACTCCTGACACTAGGTGACAAATAGGGGTACCCCTTCATTGTCATTCTGTTTCGTGGAAATTAATTTTTTGGAGGATCTCCGGAACTAGGGTTTTGCTCAGTGAGGCAACATGCAATTTTTGAACAAGGGGTCGATTTTGAAGAACATTGTGTCGGGAGATTTTCGGTAGTGTGGTCACTTTGGCCTTGGAAAAAAAAATGTGTGATATCTTATGGAACTCAATTATGCCACTCCATTTTGATTTTATGCCCCCAGACCAAATTGCCAACATGTCCTTGAATGGATTGAGGAGGCGAGTTACAAATCATGATAAAAATATGATCAGTCCCCGGATTGAAGAACCATCGGTTGCATTGGACTCTTGACATCGGGTTACAACTAGGGGTACACCTCCCTATCATTCTATTTCTCAGAAAATCATTTGTTGGAGGATTTCCAGAATTAGGGTTTTGTTGAGTGAGGTACAATGCAATTTCTAAACAAGTAGTCGATTTTGAAGAACACTATGTCGGGTGATTGTGGGTAGCATCGTCACATGTTCCTTGGCCAAAAATATATGTGGGATCTTATGAAACTTAGTTATGCCACTCATTTTGAGTTTTATGCCCTGATACCAAATTGTCAACATGTCCCTGAATGACTTGAGGAGACAAGTTACAACTCATAATAAAAATCTAATCGAGGATTGGATGGACGAACTGTTGATTGCATTGGAATCCTAACATCAGGATATAGCTAGGGGTATCCCTTCACTGTCATTTTGTTTCCCAGAAAAGTATTTATTGGAGGATATCTGGAACCAATGTTTTTCTCAGTGAGGCATATTGCAATTTTTGAACAAGGGGTCGATTTTGAAGAACATTGTGTTAGGTGATTATGGGTAGTGTGGTCACATGGTCCTTGGCCAAACATATGCACAAGATCTTATGAAATTCAGTTATGTGGCTTGGTTTAGATTTTATTCCCACTGACCAAATTTCCAACGTGTCCTTGAATGGCTTGAGGAGGCAAGTTGCAACTCACGATAAAAATATAAACAAGCCTTGGATGGACGAACCATCGGTTGCATTGGAATTATGACATTGGGTTACAACTAGGGGTACCCCTCTGTTATCATCCTATTTCCTATTAAAGTGTTTTTTGGAGGATCTCCAGAACTAGGGTTTTTCTCAGTGAGGCATTATGGTGAAATGTAGAGATGAAAAGAACATGAAGGATCAATCAAGTTAGGTAGTTATATATATATATATATATATATTTATTTACTTTTACATTACAAACCCTAGTTCACCCTAGTTTAATTATCTCCATAACCATGAGTGAGAATTTGGCTATGGTTGTACTATGTTTCAACAAGTTTCTTACTTTCTTTGGATGTAGTAATATCTACTATAATATATATGTTCTTTCTAATGAAATAATTTGCAAATATGCAAACGAGTTCTACAATTCAAGTTGTTTTAATTTCTTCATTCTCCCATAATTATAGTTATAACCATCAGTTAGAACTACAATAGATTTGTATAAGTTTACGTGGTAATCTATTTCTGCATAACATGCAACATTTTAATTTCATTGTTTGACACTTACTACTAGAAAAAAATACTACACACCCATCCATGTAGGTAAACTTACATGTCAAAGAAGAAGTATCTGGAAAGGAAATACTAACGCTACCAACAACAACTAGGGAAGTTACAACAATTGGGTCATGAAGGCATGCTGTTTTGTTTGGAAAAACAACTTAGAGACAAATAAGAACCAACAAATTAATAAAAACAATAAAATGAAGCCAAAATTTCAATCAATCATAAATCTGAAATATTTTTTCAATTATTTCTTTTACACATTAAGAATTTTCCAATGACATAATTTGTATCATCTTGCTAGTGTTTATTACATATGTTTGACAATTTAGCACCTTGTAATATCCTAGTTTTGACTGATGTAATGTATTAAATAAGAGTATGTAAATGTTCTAAATATGTTAGTATGGATTCCTAGTGTGGAGCTCAAATCCAAGGCCCTATGGCTAGGCATGTATGATGTAAATATACATATATGGACCATGTGTTAGCCTTGTCATGGTCAATTAAAGTTATGTGGGATAGAATTTGGAAACCTATATCATGGCAACCTGTCTCATGACCAATATTGTTAGGTGATGATGATACACATCTATTCTAGAGTAAGAAGTTGGAATCATTTTTTATATAGGAGTCTCAACAAGTGCTAGTGGAGGTATTCAACAAATTGATTACTCACTATGTAATATCATATTATTTCCTTCACTTCACAACAAATAATAAAAAAGAGTTTGAGTTTCAAAGGGTGGAGTGCTATTGAAAATAAACATACAACTTCTTCCTATAGAAGTATGAAACTTGTAAGTGGATAATTAAAGTTATATCGTATTAAATTTAAAATTACATGAGGAAAAGTCACAAGAGAAATATACAAAGTGTGGGAGAAGTATAGTTTCACATTAATGTAAGGCAAGGAAAGGCATGGAAAGGCAAGGCAAGACAAGGAAAGTCATGGAAAGCAATGGCAAGGAAATACATGACATTGAAGCAAGGCAAGGCAAGGAAAGGCAAGGAGAGGTTTGACATGGAAAGGAAAGAGATAGACCATATTTCTGACAATCATTGGGTGGTATACATACCTATGGTAATTCAAGTAGACCATTGGGATCACTTCTAATATTGCTGGTCTCTATTAACTTCTCAAGCCCATAGTAATGCAAGAAGTATCATACCTTTGATGAGTTCTTACTTGGAATTGTTTATAGTTGGAGGTTTGTACCAACAACCAAGTTCGTAAAGTGTTAAACAACTTCACTTGGTTTATAATATTGAAATACATAACCATGCTTCTTCTGTGTTCTTTTATCCTGTGTCAGATATTCTCTTTTAACAATAATCGACCCAAACAAAAAGTCAATTCCTTCGGAGTCTATTACTGAGAGCATGAGGATATGCTTTCCCTCTAAGAAATGTGCCAACTAATCGTCAGTGCCCCATTCGTTACCTTTTGGGGAAACCATTATATATACATGTCGTGCAAAAAATGGAGTGGCAACACATGAGTCCACTAAATGATCAAAGCATAAAACAATGATGCTAGTTATTCAAAATTTAATAGAATATTCACCGAACCTGGTAGTACAAGATCTGAGATGTGATCATAATCTATTGAAATATTTGATTGGTCCTCCTCCAAATGGGATAATTTCATAGTTATAAAATGACCAATGGGGAGTGATACATGATCCCATCTACCAACCCAGTCCATGGATTCACAATCATCCCATTCATTACTACTACATGAACCACAAAAGCAAGAGAGTTTTCTTGTCCATATTTCAACCATTGCATTGTTTGATGTTCAAACTAAATGGAATGCATGAGTTCCCTGGATTGTTTTTCATTCATACCATCTCCCAAAAATATCTATGTACATGTCCTTTCCTGGTTGATTGATCTTCACGGGTTCGTGTTCCCTCTCCCATTACTGAAGAACACCATTCAACAATGGATTTTTCATCTCAAATGAGGGAAGTAGTTATGAACTTAATTTATTGTATGTGTATAGTAACGATGTTTTGATGCATGTTCTTGCTTCATCTTGCTCCCTTTCTCGTTCCTAGACTCAAAATAGTTTCAAATATGTGGTACCTTGAGTTTTTTGTGAAACATACAGAACCGTTGAAATACACCAGCATTTTTGAACTATCCCACGCAACCATATGACCAAATCCAATGTTGATCCATCTGTATGTTCTTCTCCTTAAGGTGATTGTAAAACAAATGAAAGAAATGGTGTACATAGCCTAAGTAATGACACCGATAATCACTTATGTAGAAGTGATACTCCTTCAATATAACTCGATTTTCTTCATTACTATATGACACATGAATGTATGTGATATGGACCATTATGCTGACCTACTCTAAGTGATAATATTGACTTTGAATCTCATTTTGTGGTTCAAGGGTCTAGTTCTCAGCAAAATCAACCACTGATAAGACAATACCAATGGGAAATGTATATCTGCATATTCTAAAATCCGTGTATTGCCATCGAGCCACATGGACATACTAAATATATTGTTATGTATTTTTGAATAAGTCCTTAATGAAGTCACATACTCGTACCTCGGAATTCACCAATTGTGCCTTTTTTCTTTCTGTCCCTCCATCAATATCATACGCGACATATTTAAAGCTTTGCAAGTCAATGTCCTTCCTCCTCAATTCCACTACACCTGAGGCATGTACCATATAAGCAATCTTTTTTACAGAATGTACAACCCTCTGTCCTTGTACCCAATATGTTGT
>SNQJ01S0139800.1:0-11012 GCA_010110895.2 Picea sitchensis | reverse complement strand
AATAAAAGGTAAAGGAATGGTAAGTTTGAGTAATGGCAAAGGGAAAGCTCAAGATGTGTTGTTTGTAGAAGGTATGAAACATAATCTTCTTAGTTCCAGTCAAGTCTATGACTAAGGATGTGAAGTTGCTTTTACCTCTAAAGATTGTAGAATAAAATCTATGAATTCAGGATAGCTAGCTGCAAAAGGCATAAGAACAGAAAACAATGTCTATGTGTTAAAAGAAGAAAAAGACGAATGCCACTTAAGAAAGTATCATGAAAGTTGGTTGTGGCATAGGAGACTTGGACATCTAAATTTTGATCATATAATCAAGCTCAGAAACAATGGGGTAGTAAAAGATCTTCCGAAGATATCAAAGCCATACGACTCTGTTTTGTAAACCCTATCAGATAGGAAAGCTTACTCGCACTCAGTTCAAATCTAAAAACTTTCTTTCAACAGAAAAACCTCTCCAGTTAGTACATATGGATTTATGTGGACCATCAAGGAAAGAAGGTACAGGAAAATAAAATTATTTTATGTTGGTTATGGATGATTATTCTAGACTAACATGGGTTGCCTTTTTGAAGGAAAAATCTGAAGCATTTGAAAAATTCAAATTGTTTAAGGCTATGACTGAGAATCAAACATGAAAAAGATTAAAGGCAGTATGGTTTGATAGAGGAGGAGAGTTTAGTTTATGGAACTTCAAAGAGTTTTGTGATAAACATGAGATCAAAAGAGAGAACACAATTCCAAGGACTCCACAGCAAAATGGAGTTGTTGAGAGGTAGAATTGATCAGTACAACAAATGGGAAGATCAATGATGAATGAAAGGAACATGCCTTAGAAATATTGGGTAGAAGTAATTCATACAGCTGTTCATATCCTTAACAAATCTCATCTCAGGCCACATAGTGACAAGACTCCTTATGAACTACGGTTTGGAGGACTTGCTTCAATCAAGCATTTTAAAGTCTTTGGGAGTAAATGTTATATCAAGAACAATGATGAAAATATTGGAAAATATGATGACAGGGATGATGAAGGTATCTTCTTGGGTTATGCTACAAATAGTAAAGGGTACAGATGTTACAATAAGAGACTGCATAAACTGGTTGATTGTATAGACATAAAAATTGATGAAGAAATCCTGGTCAGAAATGTAACCAGTGTTGAACCAAGCACAAAAGATATAGTTGAAGATGAAGATGAATAGGTCCAAGGATTAGAAAGGGAAGAATATGAATCAAATGAAGATACGAATACTCAGGCTGACAAAAATCAGTAGAAAGAAGCAAAATCACCTCTCATAATTGTTAGAAAGAATCATCCTGAAAATTAGATAATTGGAGATATAAATAAAGGAGTTCAGACAAGAAGGAAATTGATTAAAGACTCAGAACAATCTCATGTTGTTGTTTTTTATCTATGACTGAACCTAAAATTTTTGATGAAGCCAACCAGCATGATGATTGGGTTAGAGCAATGAATGAAGAGCTTGATCAGATTGAGAAGAAAAATACTTGGGAGCTTGTCCCTAGACCCGAAGATAAGAATGTAATAGGTTCCAAATGGGTGTTCAAGAATAAAATGAATGAAAAAGGACAATTTGTTAGAAATAAAGCTAGATTGTTTTGTAAAGGGTATGCACAAGTTGAAGGTCAGGACTTTGATGAAAATTTTGCACCAGTGTCAAGATTGGAAGCCATCAGAATGTTTCTTGCTTATTCATGTCATAAGAACTTTAAAGTTTATCAGATGGATGTTCAGTCAACATTTCTTAATGGATATCTAGAGGAAGAAGTATATATGGAGCAACTTGAAGGATTCTCATTGACAGATAATCCTAATTATGTTTGCAAGCTGAAGAAGGCCTTATATGGTATGAAACAAGCACCACGAGCTTGGTATTATAGATTGAACAAATTTTTACAAGACAAAGGGTTCAAGAAAGGTACTGTTGACAACAACCTCTACATTAAGCCTGAAGGTGATAATTTACTAGTTGTTTTGGTTTATGTAAATGATATTATTTTTGGCTGTACTAATGAATGATCTGTTCAGTGGTTTTCTAACTCTATGTAAATAGAATTTGAGATGTCCATGATAGGAGAACTATCATATTTTCTTGGTTTACAAGTAAATCAGTGTTCTACAGGAATATTTATCTAGCAAGAAAATTATTTGAAAGACATGTTGAAGAAATTTCAGATGGAGGATTCCTCTCCTATTAGCACACCTATGGTGGTTGGTTGCAAGCTCAGTAAAGATGATATTTCACTGGATGTTGATCAAAGGACATATTTCTCTATGATAGGTAGTCTTCTGTACATCACAACATCATGTCCTGATATAATGCAAGTTGTTGGAATGGTAGGTAGTTATTAGTCTGCTCCTAAACAAAGTCATTTGGTAGCTGTCACAAGGATATTCAAATACTTGAAGGAAACAATGACTTATGGTCTGTGGTATCCCAAAAATTAGAATTTTTAGTTAACTGCTTATTCAGATGCAGATTGGGAAAACTATGTTGATGAGAGAAAAAGCACCAGTGGAGGAGCATTCTTCTCGGGTGACTCATTAGTAGCATGGCTTAGTAAAAAACAAGGATCTATTTCCTTATCAACTACAAAAGCAGAGTACATTGTTGTTGCTACCTGCTTCACTCAGATTTTATGGATGATACAAACTCTTAAATATTTGAAGGTAACTTACACTAATCCCATTCCACTTCACTGTGATAACACCAGTACCATCAGTCTCTTTAAGAATTCCGTACTTCATTCAAAATCTAAGCACATACCAATAAAATACCATTTTCTCAGAGAACAAGTTACAAACATAATTGTTCAAATGAATTATATTCCTTCCACAGAACAGATAGCTAATATCTTTACTCAACCATTAGCAGCAATGCCTTTTGGATATTTTCGTCAAAAGTTGGGGGTTATAACTTCTTTCGTCTAATCTGTTCACCTGGTCAGGGGGAGTTCTTATTGAATACATGTTGTATTTCTAAGATACTCATTGTTGACAAGGGGAGTATGTACTGCAACAGCTCAGGGGGAGCATGTTTCTTCTTTGACATTGATGTCAAAGGGGGAGAAAGTGTGGTAATTTCAAGGATGCTACAGTAGTATAGTTGGATGTTCTTCAAGGTTGCCATCAATGCCAAAGAGGGAGATTGTTGGCATATTTATTACAGGAAGAAAGAAGACAGAGTATTTGTTTTTCATTGATGGCAAGCTCAGCCCGACGATGATGAACAAGAGAAAGTGGCAAGACCAGCAACACAACAATGATCGCATGGTAAGATTAGAACCGTAAACTCCAGGAGTCAAGGAAGCGAATCACGGTATAAAATCCTAAATGCGATAGATCAGAGCATGTCAAAGACTCCATTTCGGAGTTTCGCAGACTGGGAAATAAAATTTCTAGATACTGGGAGTTGGAGGAGTCAAGAATCGAGACTCTTCATCATAGGAGTCCTGAAGTTGCGAAATGCGTAACGTCGAAATTCCAAAACAGACACATCAACAAAGAGTTTCGCAGACTAGAAAATAACTCTATTTCGGAGTTCTGGATACCAGGAGTTGGAGGAGTCAACAATCGAGACTCTTCATCATAGGAGTCCCGAAGTCGCAAAATGCGAAACGCTGAAATCCCGAAATAGGCACATCAACAAAGTGTTTCGCAGACTGGGAAATAACTCCATTTTGGAGTTCCGGATACTGAGAGTTGGAGGAGTCAAGAATCGATACTCTTCATCACAGGAGTCTCAAAGTCACGAAATGCGAAACATCGAAATCTCGAAACAGGAACATCAACAAAGAGTTTTGCAGACCGGGAAATAACTCTATTTCGGAGTTCTAGATATTGGGAGTTGGAGTGTCGAAACACTTCACCACAGAAATTGCGAAATGCCAAAATGCGAAATTGCGACATGGAATTTCAGGGATCGCGACATGGAGTTTCAAAGTTTCGGGGATTTCGACATGGAGCATCAAGATATCTCATCACAAGAATTGCCGAAATCATGAAATGCCGAAAGGGACTATTGTGAGTCTCGAAGACTCGAAGGGAAAAACGCCAAAATCCTATCAGTTGTTCGATTAGGAAAACAAGGGATCAGATTATGAAGTTTTGTGGATCGTTGATCTGGATCCATTTCAGGGATCGTGACTTGGAGAGTCAATATGCTTCGCAATAGGAATTCACGACATGCGAAATCGCGAATTGTCGAAATACGAAATGCAAAAGAAATTTTGTTTCTTGTAATCCAACGGTGCAAGTGAATTGGAATATGATCGAAGGGATACTGTTTCACCTCACAGTTAATTGATCAGTTACAATTTAGTTAGCAAAATTGATTCATGATTCTTGATCGGTTGGCGATTAAATTGCTGAGGCTTGTGTGAATAAAAGAAGATATGAGATGACTGTGCAAATTTGGTTGTTCTAATTGAAAAAAGAGTTGAACTATAGAAAGGTAAAAACTACAGTATGCGTAGTGTGAAGAAAGCTCAGAGATAAGGAACAAAAGTTGAACATAAGAGAAAAGGTGAAGAGAGAAGAATGTGCACATATCAAAAAGCATGAGAAGGATAGAGAAAGAACAGATAAAAAGAGACAACAAGTCAAGCCGAGTATGAATAGAGCAGAAGAATAATGTAGCAGAGAAGAATTGCAAAACAATGAAGAAGTGGTAAGAATTGATCTATCTGTGTTGTTGGTTATTCAATCATTTATTTGTAATAAGGGTGGTAGGGAGGTGCTAGGGAGGACTGTTGTCCTCAAAGGTTCAAGTGGGTTCTTGGACATAGGGAGTTGTAGCTTCCATCTGGTTGCAGCCAGAAAAACCAGGGTGGCAAGGTGGTGCAAGGGAGAACAATTGTTCTCTGTTATACAGGTTGGTGTCTGTGTGACTGAAATTTGGTGCTTCCATCTATTTGGTGCTGGAACACTTAGGGAGTTGTTGCTTCCTTCTAGTGGGTGCTAGAGAAACCAAAGATTTGGTGCTCTCAAACAAGTTGGAGCTTGTAAAATAGAGGTAGTAGCCTCACATTGAGTTGGTGCTCAATTATAGATGATGTATAGAACTTAAAAGACTGCCTATCATTTCAAAGAAGAAGAGGGTTTCTCCCTTTATGGGTTTCCTTGTGAAAATATATCTGTGTATATCTTATGTGTGAATGATGCTCATTATTTATGTTGTCCATATGTAGTATAATATTGATGGTCACTTGGAGAAAGATTAAAAATGGTTTAATTGAATTAAAATTGTTTAAGCATAGTAACAACTTATTCACCCCCCCTCTCAGTTGTCTTAGTAATTTCAACAGTTTTGTTGGTGCGTTGTTGTCGCGTTGAACCTTGGCTCTGCCTCTATGCCAACAAATGGTTCCATTGTCGGGACCTGAAACTTTGATTGCTGGGAACTGAGGAAGAAGATTTGTGCAAAGATCCAACCTGAAATTGTGAAAGCTCTGTGTGTAGATCTATTGCTCTAGTGCGTAGTACTCTACTAGTTTGGCAAGTTTTGTGCTAAGGAAAAGAAGTCCGATCTGAAGAAAAGAGGTAAGATCTGGAAGCTTTGTGCCCTAAGAAAGGTAAAAGTGATAATTCTTGATTAAAAGAGGTAAGATTTAAAATCTCTGTGCTCTGATAAAGGTAAGAATAGTGAAAAGGTTCTAGTTCTGAAAGCTTTGTGCTCTGTAGAAGTAAGATTAGTGGAAGTTTTTTTTTCAAAAGTATGAATCTAGATATGTTTGATAGATTTTGTCCTAGCTTGAAAAATAGGGTATTAATAGATGAAAGAATATTTTATATGAGTAGATTTGATAAGAATAGTGAAAAATATGTTATACCTATTTATAGAAAGGATATTTGGACTAATAAGTGTATGCAGGATCCTACAAATAATTTTTCGTAGGTTAGCTACCATGATCCTAGTGCACAGTACATGAAAGGTTGGGGATCATTTAAAAGAAAGAGAGGATTAACCTCTGTTACAGTTGTAGAAGATCGGGGCATCTTGCTAAGGAATTCCCTGGGAGAAGATCTAGTTGTCTTTGTTGTAAAGCTATGGACCATGAAGTATTGGATTGTCCTAGAATGATTGCTAAGCTTGAAGGAATGAACATGAGACAAGAAAACCCTAAGGAAGATCCAGAAACTAAGATTCTAAAAGAATCCCAGAAAGAATCAGAGACTATATTACTGCAAATAAAAGAAACCCTGAATGACCACCGACATGTCAACTTATCAGAGATATTCATAGAAAAAGAATGCCTTGAAGCAAGAATAGGAGACTTCGACATTGACTGTGTTCTAGATGAGGAAACATAGGTGAATATCATGATAGAGAGAATGTGGGAAGCTATAGGGAATCCTGGTATGATTCCTTCACTAGGAGGAATTTGACTATTCAAAGGAAAGTTGATAAACCTATGTGGAAAGCCCACCCAGATACATATGAATGCCAATGGAACTTCGACAGAGGAAGATTTTGAGATTATTAAATTTATCGAGAACAGTGCCCTATTTACCATGCTACTAGGAAAACCTTGGATTAAAAGAGATCAGGCCAGAAGGCAAGAAGAAGAGGAAGTTTTAGAACAGAAGAAACAAGAGTTAAAAGAATCCATGACTAGAAGGATCGCACACTTGATCGAAGAACAAAAAAACAGATCAAATCCATTTAACACCAGAGGCCCAGATGTTGAATTTGCAAGAACACTACAAGAACCACTGAATATTGAAGTACTTATTCCAGATGAAGAACAAGGGTTTCCCTTGAATCTTAGGAAATAATATCAACAACGTGAAGTAACTATGCCAAAAGAAGATAAGGATCAGAACGGAAAAAGGCACATCGAGACGAAGCTCACTGGGAATAAGGCTAGAAATCTAAGTAAGAAGCGAGCTAAGATAAAAAAGTTGCAGAAGGTTCCAGAGGAAACCTTGAAGAAGAAAAATTTGCAAAATTGGAGCTTTGTCGGGATATTAGAACAACGGCACATGGAACTTCGCCATGATGAAGCAATATAGCCGTTGGGGACATTATAACCATTAGATCAATGCTTCAAACAAATAGAAAGACATTTATGGACAACCAGCTTTTCATCCGACCATTGGGACCGTGCCATAATGGACAAAATGGAGTTAATGAAGGCTTCATACCCATTGCAAGCGACCCGTTGCCGAGTTACCTATTTATTCCATCATGCCACGCACTGAGAACACTTTTGCCAACTCAGAATTTGAGCTCACAGACTTAGTTGATTTTATACAGTGATCATCACAATCTTGCTGTCTATCCTATTAATTTGTCTGGGTTATCCCCCAAACCCGATATTGTTAACCCCAAGCGTGTATGTCAGATGAATTGAGCACTGCAGAGAAATCAATTGAAGAAGTTTTGAACGACTTCATGATTGAAAGAGTCATGTTGATGTCTATAGGTATACAAGCATTGTCTACATGAGGACTGCCAGCTTTTCCATCCACTGCTCGTAGAGCCGGACCATCCCGACCATTTGATGGAAAGAGATCCAAGCGCAGGGATGATATAGCGAATGCTAAATTGATCCCAACCATATTACACACCTATCTATCACCTCTGAGTGGCATAATAAATCGAGACAACGTACCTAGATATTTTGAGTATGCCTTGGTCACTGCGTACCTCCCGAAGGGGATACACACAGTTCGAGCAGACCAAGATAAGATTGCGACATTGAAGTTTAGCGACTTCAACCTCAGAGATCGCAAAGTTTACAACATGCTCACCCCACATAAGTACCTGACCTAGACTAAGGGGAAGAATTCAAATATAATCTCCTAGTCATGGACCCATAACCTCACGTAGTCCACCCTGCTGAATTTCATGAAGATTCCTCACTTCGGACGACACCAAGCAATGAATGCATGTGTCAAACTATTGCTGTCTTGTTACCATGGAGGTTATTTGTGGCTAAAATGTCATCTAATAGTTAATCTGATGCTGATCAATCAGATCACAGGGTTAAGTATGCAAGGACCTGATCCAAAAGAGTTTTACCCCGGCAAATCCATGGATCGCACTCTAGCACATCGAATCAAGGACACTTATGGCGATGTCGCGAAGGGCACGCAAGGCTACAAGGTAGCTTCTATCCAGAGTAGCACAGTGTGCCTCACCTGTCAATTGATTGTAGGGAAGTTAGTATGGAAGAACTGACCTACCCAAGTCATCAGTTTTGTAGTCGACCTCACAGGGAAGTGCCCATAAGGACTTCAGATGAACTAGGCGAAGTACCTGGTGAACCAATTAGAACTCGATTGTAGAGAAACCTAGGATCAAGGGTATGAATTTTATTTCAGTTGGCTATTGATCCTAATCTCTTTTATTGCCTAGGAGATGCCGGAAGGTGTGACCTTCCCATACATCGAGCCTTTCGAACCATTGGTCGCAAATTTCAGTACGCTGTGGTACTCAAGTGATATTAATAAAAAATGGTAGTCTAATGTTGTTTTTCATACCTATTACAACCAGTTGAAGACAACCATCCAGTCTGAGCTTCACATCACTCTGAACACTCTACACCGGTTCAGGCCCTTGATGAAGTTCAACGCATACTGACATTTTATTTACATCACAACGCCCACTGATGAAAACAAGAAACAACTCCAATCCTACTATAGGCTAATGGAGGAGGACTTGGAGGAGATCACCAAGGATTGGTCGGTGGACGTCCTCATTCCAGCAGACCCTGTGGAGATATTTGACATCAACAACCTAGAAACTATGCAGGATACACCTGGACCTAGCAAGACAAAGAAAATTGAAGAGGTTCAGGATTTAGATAGTGCATCCATGAAGACTGCTTCTATATCACCAGAGAAAGAAGGTGATGGTGAAGAGTTGAATGGCAAAGATATTGAACAACAACAGGGTGATGATGTTGATCCCTTTAAGAAGAGAAAAGGTTCGCCTCTGAAACCTTCCTTTTGGAAGAAATCGAAGGCCACCATGACCAAGATGTAGACCGTCCTCACCTTTGATGACTTCGAATTCCTCGTAGCAGCCATGAACGATGCTTCACTGGAAATAATAGAGAAAAAAGAAGAAAATCAAGAGGATATGTATTATCAAATTGAGATTGAACTGCGAGGGGTACAATAGGCCCTACAATCTAGTTGCGCAGTCTCCACTGCACCAGGGGAACCAGAATTGGGAGATGAGCTAGCTCAATTCCATCACCTAGTTGATACATTCAAAGATCATCTTTGACAAGCACAAGAAGAAATAGAGCAAGCCACCCAGGCTTTGGAAGGATCACAGTTGAAAGGCTCAAGGCTCTTACCCTGGAATGTAAGAAGCTCACTGATCGTAGTGCCCTGGCATATAAATGACTCACTGAGAGTCCATAATTAAGAGCATTGGAGTCACAACTCCAAAAGGAAAAGTATCAAGCCGAAAAGATACAGGCGCAACTGAAGTCCATGTCAGCTGTGGAAAGAATGAAGTTCTCCCAAGAGAAACGCACTTCACAACAACAAATCCATACTATCTAGAGCAGAGTTATGGAGATAAATCAGAAACTCCAACCTATGCAAGATAAGGCCTATTAGTTATTTACAAAGGTAGAAGGCCAAGGAGCAAAACTAGATCAGGTTGTCACTACAGTAAAACAACATCTAGAAGGACCTATTAATGATGTAGTCATCCATGAGTTGTTGAAAAGGAGGTCGTAGCACATCAGTAGGTCAAAGCATCTCGAGCCAAGCACAAGGCATTCGAAGCAAAACTAATCATACCAGAGTGACTCGGGATGAGTCACAGGTGAGTGTTGGGCGCCTATTGTCCCTTGACCAAGTTTTGGGAGATCCTTGTTCAAGTTGACCTATTTTGGGACTTTGACAGCCTGTCGAAGACAGAGCGCAAGACGAAGCAGAGATCATGGGATCTTGGCCCCTTTTTGGGTCCTTTTTTCGATTTGGGAATATGTAACAGGAATGGGATGTTGGCCCATGGGTTTACCCATGTTTAGGCCTATTTTGTATGTATAAATAGAAGGCTAGGAAATGTAAGAAGTAGTTGAATAGTGTGCAAGTGTTGTGCAAGTTGGCCAAGTGCTAAGAGTGGGATCTGTGTGATCAAGAAGTGTAAGGCTTCATGCATACTATGTGAGACTTTTAGAGCCAAGTGCAAGTCATTGTAAGAGACTGTGGAGGGATTTGTGCTATAATGCAAGGAAGAAGGATCTAACAAGATGCACAGATATTTTTTCCTATGCGGAGTAACGTTTTGAGGCTCTGTGCATGTAACCCATTGAAGAATCTAATAAAGAATAAGAGTTGGTGGATGTAGCCCCAGGGTGGGGTTGAACCACATAAATACTGTGTTATTCTGCTCTGTGCGATGTTTTTATGTGTCTATGTGTTATGTGCTAAGTCCTTTGATATAGATAGATAGATTTGTTTATGCTTTGTGCTTGTGATGAATCTAGATGATAGATCTGACATCTGTGAACTTGCTAGTGCTTGAATCTACTAGATATGATCTAATTCCTTTGCTAAGTTCTTATATATATTAGATCAGAGTGAATGTTGCGATGCTCTATTTTCTCTGCAGAGTAGATATTTCCCAATGCCTCTACCTAGGGTGATACTTCATCTTCTTCATAGGTGTTGCCGAAAGGGCCAGTAGTTAGGGTTTTGTTGGTGCATTGTTGTAGCATTGAACCATGGGTCTGCCCCTGTGCCAACAGAGCCTGATTATCTTCCTAATTTTTATGTAGATCAAAGGAACTGGAGGTCAATATGTCATTATAAGGTCGCAAATATTGTTAGAAAAACAGGACCGCGGAGCAATAAAATAAAACAAATGCAGAAATAAAACATAGAAGACACACAATACAAGAGAGACACAGATATACGTGGTTCACCTAGTGTGGGCTACGTCCACCAGAGAAATTGCCAGGTCCTTCCTTTGTTATTATCCAGCAAATGAAGGGATACAACCTACAGCAAAACCCGTTGT
>SNQJ01S0139799.1:29718-45176 GCA_010110895.2 Picea sitchensis | reverse complement strand
TTGGTGTATGAGATCTCCTTCTTTGTGGGACAAGGGACCCCCTTCGCATATTGATTTGACTCCTAAAGTTTACAGAGGTATATATACACTACCCTACCCCCCTTGTGGATTTGAACCTATGGTCTCTAAGGACGATTTTTTTTTTTATTTTTTTATTTTCTATTTAGAATTGTATTAATAAAAATTGTGGTAGCTTATCCCTGGGGGAAACTCAATTTGCAAGTGTCATGATATGAAGTGTTATGTTCAATGAGGTTATGAGTTCAAATCGGTTTGATTTACCCATGATTGCAAAAGGGAAATATGTACTTGGAGGTTATAGTGGTAGCGGTCGGAATCGACTCTGTGTCATGTGAGAACAAGACCGACCCAGTTGTCGATTCTACCAGTGATTAAAAAAAAATTTGCAGTGGCTCCTCCTCCATATAGTACATAGAAAAAATATCCAAATTATATTGCCGGGACTTATGAGCATAGATTCAAAATCCACTCGTCTATTTTTCCAGATATGCAATAAAAATGCATTCCATGATCCCTTACATGAATATATTCGGACAAATTGTTGGCATAATAATTGACAAAAGAAAAACATGGTTATGTTGGTTTTAGAGTTTGAATTCTCATCACCATTGGTTATTTTGTTGTTGGAGTTTATTTCTTCTTACCTAGTACTGTCCAAACTTCTTTGATCGATGATGGTGTCATTGTTAATCACGCCATCCCCATATTCTCTTTATTTGGAGGTTTTTATTTCTTAAATGCCTCTGCTTTATCAATCTCGTCTTCCCAACTTACTAATGGATAGGATCTAGGGTGAATCTGACCTTCTTTTCCTGAGTTAGGAGAAGTCGAATCCAATACTTTTGGATGAGCAACTGGACTTTTTTGATTCGAAGGAATCTCTTGAGTGGAACACCAATGGAATGGGGATTTGGGTCTTGAGTTGTGGAAGAATCACCACTGGATTTTCTAATTATTTGATGATCTACATGGGAGCCTTCCCACCTGAATGAATAATGTTGGTGGTTCCTATCCTTCATGTTCCCTTTAGGATAACGCTTTACTATATGTTATGTTTCAAAACATTCCCTACCACACTTCTGTGCATATACAAATTCTTACCACTTTCGTATATGCACATATATGAAATACAACCACTTTTATATAAGAACATATAGGAAAATGGCTGGCTTCCATATATGCACATATACGAAAGTTGACCACCTTCGTATATGTGCATGTATGGAAGCGAACCACTTTCATGTATGTGCATATATGGAAGCTGACCACTTCCGTATATGTGCATATACAAAAATGGTCGGCTTTCGTATATGCGCATATATGGAAGTCGATCACATTCATATATGTGCATATACATAAGTGGTTGGATTTTGTATATCCGCTTATAGGGAAGTGGTCTACTTTTGTATATGCACATGTACTCCATATGTACTCTTTGGATTTTAGCTTCACCTTTTTCATTGAAGGGCCTTAATTCGTCTAACTCTGTCTTGAAATTTGTCACCTCCAAATAATGTAATGCCTTACGATGATGCATGTTGCCAGCATGGGCCTTTTGGAACAATACCATGGACTCAACGAATTTGACCTGGAGGTCTTTCTCTTGTGTTTGTAGCTGTCACTTTATCTCCTTGTCAAAGGCTTGTTTCGCCTACTAGATTTTATTTTCATGCTCACAGGCTGTAGATTATTTGATAGTCACCAGGGGTGTTCCCAATTCTGTAATCCTGGATTTTGTGACATCCAGTGCCACGATGACCACGTGGACCAATACAATATTTACACCTGCAAAAGCATTGAATTCTGAGGTTTCTTGCAGGGCATCATCCTTTACGTAGGGTCCTACTTTCCACTTGATGCTCCTCTCGGGGAAATCATGGATTGCTTCTACTTTTCCCCTTTTCCTTTTAGGTATCCTCTTTTCAATGGCTCGTGTTTTGTGGTTGCAGTAATAGTCTTCGACTATGACTACTTCTCCTTAGAACCCAAGCCCCTCTGAAGTGAGTGATAATCTTCCTGAATTGATGTTAGGGGGGTGCATTCTTCTACTGGGGTACTCACCAAATTGTTCTCAAGGTCTAAACTGATGATAACATCAAGACCTACCAGGATGGTGTCTCGATATTTTATGTTTTGGGCCTTATCCCTTTTACTCTTCTCCAGGGCCTCTCCTTGTGTGGCCAATGTTGAGTTTTTTGTGTTAGTCACTATTTTTTTTATTATGTTAGTCTTTTGGGAGGGACAAGACATCGAAATAGCTATGGGGGACCCAATACTTAGACAATCATGAGATTTGTGGCTGAGGAGTGGACGATGAAGACTGGGTTCATATTAGACATAGGATGAGAGGGCATGACAACTAGATAAAAAAGAGCAATTTCGTTGTCGACGAGGAGTGTAGGTAGGTGAAAGTGTTTATAGAGAAATTACGATGAAGAAAATCCTTTGCCAAAGAAAGTTGGCCACTTTTAACTTGCCACGTGTAAAGGGAAGAAATATCACACAGAGGTTGATATGTAGGGCCCGCGAGGAAGGTAATTGCTGAGGTGTACTGTAGAGAAATGGACACGTAATCAGTTGGGTTGTGACTAGGAGAAGCAAAGACATGTCATCGTCAGCAAAAAGGAAAGGAGCATGAGGACAATGGCATGTTGTTAACTTCTCACAACAACATTGTGAGGCATCGTCGTCGACGAAAAACAAATATGTGCGTATGGGCATCGCTTGATATGGGCCCGATGATGAAAAGGGATGAAAGGGGGAAAATAAGAATTAGGTGTGGGACCTAACTTTAGCATTTAAGTTCTAAATGTGTCAATGAAGGTTCAGAGAAATATCTTATAAAAGAAAGGAATGTGTGCATCCCCATACTAAGATTGAAAAAATTAAGTGGGGGATGGGTTGTTGTTCCATCACAACACTACTATAAGGAGTGGATGAAATATTTATTTTAAATCCGCATATAATTATTTTTTTTCCGTAAAAGCACATATACAGAAGCCAACTATAATAAATGTGCATATATAGAAGCACACATATATGAAAGTGAGCATATATGGAAGCCAACTTCCATACTGTGCATATACAGAAGAGAACTTTCGTAAATAACTTTTGTAAATGCACATTTATGGAAGTTGGCTTCCGTATATGTGCGCTTATGCACATACTGAATCCAAATTCCGTAAATGCATACTTACATAAGTTGGCTTCCATATATGTGTGCTTATGGACATACTAAATCCAACTTCTGTAAATGCGTATTTACGGAAGTTGGCTTCAGTATATGTGTATATACAAAAGCATGCATATACATAAGACAACTTTCGTATATGCACATTCACAGAAGGATTCTTCCGTAAATGTGCATATAAGGAAATTGGCTTTCGTTTATGCACATATAAGGAAGCGCGCATATACTGAAGGCAAAATCCATAAATGTGCATATACAAAAGCCAACTTCCGTACATAACTTTCATAAATGAAAACTTACTAAAGTTGGATTTCGTATATGCACACTTTCGTATGTGAACATACTAAATCCAACTTCCATAAATGCGTATTTACAGAAGTTGGCTTCAGTATATGTGCATACACGAAACCATGCATATACGGAAGCCAACTTTTGTGTATGCGCATTTATGTAATGTTTTTTTCGTAAATGCGCATATACGAAAAATTGCTTCCATATATGCACATAAATGGAAGGGTGCATATACCTAAGCTAACTTCCATAAATGCTCCTATATGGAAGCCAATTTCTGTAAATGCACATTTATAGAAGTTGATTTTGTATATGTTCATATACGGAAGCACACATATACGGAAGCCAACTTCTGTAAATGCACATTTATGGAAGTTGGGTTTATTATATATGTGTATATGGAAGCATGCATACACGGAAGCCAACTTTTGTATATGTGTATTTACAAAATCATTCTTCCGTATATGCACATTTACAGAATTTGGCTTCGAAATATGAAGGCTTCCATATATGTGCATATATGGAAACCAACTTCCATAAATTCACATATATGGAGGCCAACTTCCATAAATTCTCATTTATGGAAGTTGGATTCAGTGTATGTGCATATACAGAAGGGCACATATACGAAAGCTAACTTTCGTAAATGCTTATTTATGGAAGGTTGCTTCTATTAATGCACATATACGAAAGTTGGATTTTCCTTCTGTAAATGCACATTTACAAAAGTTGGCTGCCATATACGTGAGCTTATTGCAACTTCCTATATGTGAATTTATGGAATTCAGCTTCCGCAAATGGCCATTTACGAAAGTTGGATTCAGTATATATGCATATATGGAAGCACGCATATATGGAAGACAACTTCTGTAAATGAGCATTTACGGATGGCAGCTTTTGTATATGCGCATTTCTATATATGCACATTTATGGAAGCCAACTTACGTATATGTGCATTTACGAAAGTAGTCTTCCATAAATGCATATTTATGAAAGGAAGCTTACATATTTGCACACATACAGAATCCAACTTCCATATATGCATGCGCATATACTGAATCCAATTTTTGTATATGCGTGCACATATATGAAATCAACTTCTATAAATGCGCATTTACAGAAGGTTGCTTTCGTGTATGCACATATACTGAATCCAACTTCTTCAAATGCGCATTTATGGAAGTTGGAATTCGTATATCCACATTTATGAAAGTTGGATTTCATATATGCACACTTTTGTATATGCGCATATACAAAAGCCACCTCATGTATATGCGCATTTATGGAAGGATCCTTCCATAAATGCGCATATATGGGAAGTTGGTTTCCGTATATGCACTTTTATGGAAGTTGGATTCGATATGTGTGTGATTCTGTATATGCACATATATGGAAGCCAACTTATGTATATGTGAATTTACGGAAACAGTCTTCCATAAATGCGTATTTATGGAAGACAACTTTCATATATGCGCATATATGAAAAGACACATATATGGAAGCCAACTTCCATAAATGTGCATATACAAAAGCCAACTTTTGTATATGCGTGCTTCCTTATATGTGCATTTATAGAAGATGGCCTTCGTATATGTGCTCTTCTGTATATGTGCATATATGGAATCCAACTTCTTTAAATCTGCATTTATAGAGATTGATTTTCGTATATGCACATTTATGGAAGTTGGCTTCTATATATGTGCATTTATGAAAGTTGTCATATACGAAAGCATGCATATAGAGAAGCTAACTTCTAACCTACGTCAATGCACATTTATGGAAGTTGTCTCTCATATACGCACATTTATGGAAATTGGTTTCTGTACATGCAAGCTTCTGTATATGTGCATATACAGTAGCCAACTTACATAAATGTACATTTATGGAAGTTGGCTTTCGTATATACACATATATTGAATCCAACTTTTGTAAATGTGCATTTACAGAAGTTAGCTTTCATATATGTGCATTTATGGAAGTTGTATTTTGTATATGCATGCATCTATATATGCGTGCATCCGTATATGAAAATATACGAAAGCCAACATATCTATATGTGGATTTACGGAAGCAACCTTCCTTAAATGTGCATATATGGAAACACGCATATACAAAATCCACCATCCGTAAATGTTCATTTAAAGAAGTTGGTTTCCATATATTTGCGCTTCCATATATGTGTATATACTAAATTCAACTTTCGTAAATGGCCATTTGCGGAAGCCGACTTCCATAAATCCACATATAGGAAGATACAATAATTATGCATATATCACAACCAACTTCCGTAAATGCACATTTACAAAAGCTTGCTTCTATAAAGCCAACTTTCGTATATGCACATTTACGGAAGCAACCTTATGTAAATGCACATTTACAAAAGTTAGTTGTTGTATATGTGTCATTATGTATATGTGCATACACTGAATCAAACTTCCATAAATGATCATTTACGAAAGTTGGCTTCTGTATATGCACATTTATGGAAGTTGGCTTCCATATATGAGCATATACATAGGCCTTCATATTTTAAAGCCAACTACTATAAATGCGCATATACGAAAGATTGCTTCCGTATATGCACATATACGGAAGTTTGCTTATGTATATGCACATATACTAAATCCAACTTCCATAAATTTACATTTACGTAAGTTGTCTTTCGTATATGTGCACTTCTGTATATGCACATATACTGAATCCAACTTTCGTAAATGTGCATTTACAAAAATTGGATTTCGTAAATGCGTATTTATGGAAGTCAACTTAGGTATATGGATGATTCCATATATGTGCATTTACAGAAGCAACCTTTTGTATATGCGCATTTACGGAAGCTACCTTTCGTATATGCGCACTTTCATATATGCACATATATTGAAGCCAACTTCCGTAAATAAACATTTACAGAAGTTGGATTCAATACGTGCATATACAAAAGCACGGATATACGAAATCCAAATTCGGTAAATAACTTGCATTTATGGAAGTTATTTACGGAAGTTGGCTTTCGTATATGCGCACTTATGGAATTTGTCTTCAGTATATGCGCGCTTCCATATATGTGCATATACAAAAGCCAATTTTTATATATGGACATTTACAGAAGAATCCTTCCATGAATGCACATATATGGAAGGATTCATTGAAAACAAAATAATAGAATGGAAGGATTCATTCCAAACAATCCCATCCCCATAAACCCTTTTGACATATTCAGATGAGAGAAAGATTTGAGATTGTCAACTTCTGGAGACTGTTATGTCAATGATTGTAGATTTTCTAAATACTCAAGAACAGGTCATTGAGTCCAGCAATGAGGTATGGAGATTGAAGGACAACTTAATTCGACTTTTCATAATGGATCCCTTGAGGGATGTCGACAAAGCTTCATCAACCCATATGTTTATTGAGGATGTGGAAAACATGAGGAACCTCACACATAGATATATCGAAGAAATAATGTAGAGTCATGAAAGAGAAGACTATGGACCTAGGAAGATATATGGGAGGCTCCAAAGGAGCATAGAGGTTTTTCTTGTGGGAAACCATCCTTTTTATATATATTATTACTTATTGAATCCTTAGGAGACAACATTAAACTTTTTGGGGTTTTCATAAAGATCGAAAAAATATTAGACACCTACACACACTAAAAAGAACTATAAGAAAGAAGATTCACGAGGGATTGTTGAGTAGAGAACATAAACATATCCCTTGTGTTGTGTGGGGTAGTGGAAGGGAGTGTCATGGTTGGGCTCCCTGGATGATTAACTAGAGTTTTATATGGTGTATAGCATGGCCAAGCCTCAAAGAAATTGGATCGGTGAAAGACTTGAGAGTCCTTGGAATGTTTACTTTGCCTCAATGGCCTCCAAGCCTTGCTCAGGGATAATATCTACAATGGATGCCTACAATTGGGTGGAATATTAATCACTAGTAGCTAGTTTCCTTAGACCATTTTTTTCAAATATAAGTGTTCCATCTTTATTATGAACTCTTGTCTAATTTTTTTGATTAATCTTGTATGTTTTTTATGTACGGATATGAAAATTGGATCAATGAATGTATAAATTTTCATGCATAGTTGTTGCATGGTTTCATTGCACATGTTTCTTTAAATTTGAAATTTCCCTAGAGTTTATTTGGTTTGGATTTAGGTTACGCGTTCAAAGTTGGATAGTGATGGCCATTTCCAATTCAAAGAATTTATGCATATTCGCTTGGATGCATGTCAGTTGCTAATATGGAGTAGGGTCTTTCAGATAGGCCTTCAAACTTTCTAATCTTGAATTTTGTTCAAATCCTTTTCACCAACTTCAGGTCCTTTTGTTCATGTTCAAAGTGTTCTTCAAATAAGCACTATAAGGGCCCCTCTATGTTCAAATTTGAAGTATTTACTTCAAATAAGGCCAACAAACTTTGTTTTTTATGGGTTGATTTCCTTATTTAATCCACTCATGTGATACTTTGAAACTAGTTGATAAGTTTTTTCGAAGTAGGTTTGATGGCCTTGTTCTATCTTTCAAAGTGGCTCGATCTCACCTATTCAAAAGAGGCCCAATGAGAAAAACATTTTAAGAGATATTTGAAAAGCTCTAACGGAGGATTCTAGAGACTGATTCTAGGGTTACAGCTTTAGCAGCGAGAAGAATGATGACTAGAGGGGGAGGGAGCAGGACTCCCTCCTACAAGCAAGTGGTGCTAGACAAAGGGAAAATTCCACGCGGCGTAGGGTTTAAGGAGCCTATGATAGGGACCTTGGTATCAGGGCCAGAGCACCATAAAGAGGAAAACTAGAGAAAAAAAGAATGAGTGGGGGAGGAGGCCAAGGAGACCTGGAATAATACGCCAAAAATGACAAACCCAAGTGGGGGAGGAGGCCAAGGAGACCTGGAATAATACGTCAAAAATGACAAACCCAAGTGGGGGAGGAGAGAACAACCCATGCAAACCAAAAACAACCTTAATACCAAAGGTTATTCTAGAATATCCCCAGACCAAACTCTTCAGGGATTAGATGAAGACACACATCCTGATATGCAAGTTTATAGGCATGTGGCATGCAGAAAAGACCTTGCAGAGCTATTTAAAATACCAATGGAAGTCGAGTGGAGAAGTAGACCTCCACCTGAGATCGAAAGGATTTTTTATAGCAGTCTTCATGAACTTAGAATATAGTGATAATATTTTTGAGGGGCGACCATATTTCCATGCCTTAGCGGGATTATACATGCAACCTTGGAAGGAAACATTTCCCCCCCAAAAGAAGAATTTTAAAATCATCCCAGTTTGGCTCAGGATTTACTCCCTCCCGCTGGATTACTGGTTATCGTCCACCTTCAAAGCCATAGGGAACAATCTTGGGAAATATTTCAAGACTTTTGATGCAACATTAAAAGGGAATTATACATCCTATGTGGGAATATGTATAGAGATGGATGTCTCGGGGGCACTTCCGGAGGAAATCAGTCTAGATCTTAGGGATGAGGAATGGATCCAAAGCATAGACTATGAAAAGATCGTGTTTCTATGTAGAAGGTGTCATGAACACAAGCACATACTAAGAGAATGCTTGTTAAACAAAACATCGGAACAAAAAAACTCAAAAAACCAACAGGATGAGGATGGTTTTGTTAGGCCAAACTACAAAGGTAGAGGAAATAAGAGACAAAGAAATCCCTCCACAATGAGCAACCCGGAAGAAAGAAATAGATCTGAAGGACAAACAAATCCAAAATAGGGGGAAGAGGAGGAACAAAAAGGGCAAAAGGAGAGGGACACAAATGAACAAGAAGGAAATAATACCATATAGAGTCAAATCCCTCAAGGAAATCACAGGCACAGCAAGAGCACAATCGAAGAAGGCATCGGAGACACAAATACCCCAATATAGTAGGTCGATGGTGATTCGGAAATAACACCAAGCGAGGTTAGAATAGAATATCGATACCTAATAGATATCATGGAAAGGGAGTGGATAAACCTCCCAAATATACTGGAACATTGGAAAAAGAAAGGAGTTGCCAATATACCAATGCAGAAATTGGATCGCATCCAATACCTATTCCTTCTGAGGAAGGAAGAAAAAACCAGAAGAATCAAGCACATGCATGGAAAAATAGGAAAATTCGGTATCAAAATAGGAGAAGGTTAGCCACAACACTCGCCAAAGAAGTAAAGACGAAAGAAAGGGAGGAAATCAAACAATCTATCCCTACAAGAATTAGGAGTGCCTATGATAAATTCAAGTAAGATAAAAAATCTCTTTCGCAAATCCCTTCCACATGTTTAAATGAAGGTTATTACTTGGAACATAAGGGGCTTGAACGACCCTAGAAAACAATGAATCCTTAAAAATAGACTCAAGATGGAACAACCAGATATATGCTTCATTCAAGAGACCAAATGTAATATGGACATAATGGAAATAATAAGTAAGAAATATTGGAATAAGTACAAGTATCTGACTATAGATAGTCAAAACACGACGGGAGGCATACTCACCCTGTGGAACCCACAATCGATGAATCTACTCTCTGTTGAAGCCACTAGGCATGCATTATTTGTAAAAATGCAAGTTATAGGGAACACAGAGGAGGTATTATGTACAAATGTATATGGACCCCAGGTATTGGAAGATAAAAGAAGAATGCTCCTAGACATATAAAATATAAAGGAGTGGAATAGTAAAATCCATTGGATTATGGTTGGAAACTTCAACATTATAACTACTCCGGTTGATAAAAAAGGGGGCAACCTAATATTGGAGAGCTCACATCCTTCATTGAAATAAGGGAGCTAGTGGACATCAGTACTAGCAATGGGAAGTTTACCTAGGACAACAAAAGGAATTCACACCACTAGGTGGCCTCAAGGCTAGACAAATTCCTAGTCTCGGAATTCATCATTTTGCAGAGTTTAGCACTAGAAGGAAACATCCTCCCCTAGGGGGGATCATACCATTGGTTAGTGTGATTAGAGGAAATTTTTCATACAACACCAAAGAACAGGCCTTTCAGATTCGATAAATTATGGATCGACCACCCAACCTTCAAGGAGAAAATCAAATCTTGGTGGCAAGAGAAAATCCCAGAACAAGGGACAAAGATGTTTAGACTTTAGAAAAAACTCAAGTACATAAAGAAAAAACTCAAGAAGTGGAACAAAGAAGTTTTTGGAAACATAGACCAAGAAAAAAAACTGATAGAGGTAAGAATGGAAGAGCTACAGGAGAAATACATCCAAGAAGGCTACACCAAGGAGAGGAAAAAAGAGGAGAACCAACTACTCCAGGATTGGGAAGAAATATGTAAGCAAGAAGAGACCATATGGAGACAAAAATCTAGAATTCAATTGCTTAAGGAAGGGGAGAGAAATACCAAGTTCTTCCAGAGATCAACTATTGAGAAAAGATATCATAACAAAATTTTGAAGATCCAGGATTAGGATGGGATATAGAGAGACTCCCATGAGGACATTGAAAACACTCTCGTCAAACACTTCTAGGGGATACCCAAAGAACCCATTTGAGACAAGACCAAAGCAATCCAGAGGATAGTAAGGAAAATCCCTAAGATAGTAACAAAGGAACACAATTTCAACCTTTGCAAACCCATAGTAAAGGAATAAGTAGACCAAGTGATCCAAGAGATGCCAAATGGAAAGGCCCCAGGCCCAGATGCCTTCACAATGGAATTTTTAAAATCTTTCTGGGATGTGGTTAAGAATGATATTTATGGTATATTGGAGGACACCAAATGCTCAGCCTCAATCCTGAAGGCCCTGAATGCCACGATGATCACTCTGATCCCAAAATAAAATGAAGCCAGAACTCCTGACCGCTATCGACCGATAACCTTGTGCAATGTTGTCTATAAGATTATTTCAAAAGTAATAGCTAATAGATTGAAACCACTTCTCCCAACTCTTATCTCACAGGAACAAGCGTGCTTCATGGAGGGAAGGCATATTTTGTACAACATCATACAATCCCATGAAATAATACACACCCTAAAAAGTAAAAGGAAAGTAGGGATGTTAATCCAGTTGGACTTGGAAAAGGATTATGACAAAATAAACTGGCACTATATGGTAAAATAAATGGAAGCATTTGGGTTTGACCAGCACTGGATTAAATGGATCATCAACCTAGTCTCTACAACGAGCTTCTCACTTCTAGTAAATGGAGCTCCAGCCAAGCAGTTCTACACCTCAAGGGGTATAATACAAGGGGATCCACTATCCCCTTTCCTATTCATTTTAATCATGGAATGGATAAGTAGGAGCATAAAGACAACAACAATTGAAGGAAAAATGAAATGCCTAAAACCGTTCAAAGACTGCTCAACCTCAACACACCAAACATTTGTGGACGATACCTTGCTCCATGGAACCCCCATGGTCAAGGAAGAAAATGCGTGCAAAAAAACATTATAAGATTTTGGAGAGGCCTCGAGGGATGAAATGAACCACTCTAAATCCATGATCTACTTCTTCAACACAAATCTAGAAATCCAAAGGAACATGGCCAACATATTGGGTTTTGAGCAGAAAACACTCCCAACAAAGTATTTGGGGGTGCCCCTAACAGACAAGGCATGTAGGAACATAACATGGGAAGGAGTCATCAATAAGCTACAGAAGAGGGTTAAGAATTGGACTTATAGAACTTTAAACCTAGCAGGATGGTTAATCCTAACTAAAGCGATCCTAAAAGCAATCTTGACGTATCTTATGTCAGTGTTTTCGGCTCCAAAAGGAATCCTACAAAAAAATATAGAAATCTAGAGAGACTTCATATGGAGAGGAGTTGAGGAAAAAAAAGAAATGGGCCTTGGTGGAATGGGACAAAGTGTGTAGACCAAAGAACAAAGGGGGCCTCGGATTACAAGACCCACGGGTAACCAACGAGGCATGTGGGGGAAAATTGTGGTGGGGATGGGTAAAGGAAAGCTTGGTGCCATGGGTTAAACTGTGGAAAGAAAAATATGCCCCAGAGGTCAACCCCCAGGAGAGGATTAGGTTCATGGGCACAGCGTAAGGGTCAGCCTTATGTAATCTTTCCTAGAGGAATACAAATTGGATATAGAGTCATGGCTTTTGGGAAATCAGGAAAGGGAGAACAAGGAGATTCTGGAAGGATTCTTGGCAACAGGAACCCATAATGGAAAACCAACACAGAGAGTTTATCAAGCAAGAAATGATTCGGCAAGGAAAAATGAAATTCTATTAGTACTGGAAACAGAGGAAGGAGAATGCCAGATGGAGAATTTGGGACAAAATTAATCCACAAAACAGAGCTTAGGGAGACCCGATGATGAACAATGTTGAGGAGGAATTGGGTAAAAGGAAAACTGGAGTCTCGGAAGAGGAGTACCAATTAAGGTGGGGAAGGAAAAATGAAGGGGAAATCAATCTAAAATGAAAAATAATGCAACAGAGTTTGGAGCTCTGGAACTTGGCCTAGAAATTATATGTAGAGAGGGCATGGCGAATATCATCGTGCAAGGAGATTCAACATTGGTTTTAAACATAGCAAATAAAATCTAGTATGGAACCAAGGTGGGAAAGGTGGTAAGGCATTAGCATCTAGCGCAATCCCTTCAAAAAATCAGGAAACGCCTGCAAACCTTGAACATGATAGAATTTAGATGGATTCTCATGTCGGCGAATGCGCTAGTGGACAGGGTAGCCAATGAAGGGGTAAATAGGGAGGGACATGACCTGGACGAGGTTTGGTCGAGAATCCCAAGGAGTCAACTTAGATCGGACTTCATCCACTTGACGGAACAAGATCACGGTGGCAGTTTCAGGGACGAGGGTCACATCGAGGATGATGCAGGGCTCTTTGACCCGGCATGGGACCTAGGATCTAGAATATGATAGTCACAACACCTGGCCCCCAGTTATCATGTGTGAACAGTACAAGAAGCAAGTGGGCAGACGGAAGGAAGTACAAAACAACAACAAGGTTAGAGGTGATAGTAAGGGAGAGAGGCCAAGTAGCAGGCCAGAAATTTATGACGAGTTAAGGGGTGTGGTGATGATGATAACCAAGGGAGGATCATCGGCCCCTAGGACAAGTACGGGACCAAGAGCATTCAGATACAATGCAAGCGGGGACAGTAGAAAGGATCGGGGAAGCGATCGTAATATAATGGCCCGCTTTCCCTTACCAGCTAATAAATAAGGTCAAGATCACCACCTCAGGATAAATTTAGTAGGAGGTACAGGCCCTCAAAAGAGGGAACGTTATAAGAGGAAGAGTTGCAGACAAGGCTACAACCAGAAGGTGTTAAAAAGTAGTGAAAGATATAGTCTGAAGAGAAGGATAGTTAAGGAGAGACGCAAAGCGAGGCACCGAGAGAAAGGGAAAAGTAGAGAATCGGGTAGGCATAGAGACATGGTGCACTTGAAACATACCTAGAGAAAGAGAAGCCCTGAGAGGAAGGATATATCAGAAAGCTTGAGGCGTTTGACTAGAATTGAGCAAGTTGCGAGAGAGGAAGAGAACACATTCCATACGATGGTATCACTGAAAGGGAAGGCAGATGTAAATAAGTGGGAGGAATATATAAAGGAGGATCAGAGAGGTAAACAGTGGGGGGAGCTTGTGCAGGAGGTAGAATGGATAACAGATCTGGGGGCTACCCATCCCAGGGAGACGCTCTCCCATAGAAGGGTGGAGACAACATGGGTCACCAAAATGTTGATAGGGAATTAAAGTCTAATAAGGAGGATGCATGCAAGGAATACCACCATGAATAAAAACTATGTTGGAAAAAATTCATCGTTGTATCAGTGGGTTGGAAACCATTGTCAAGTTGTTAGTGGAGGTTGAAAAGAACCAGCAAAGTAAAGAAGAGTAGCTTGTTGTGCAATTCCATGTGTACCTCAGATACGTCCACCATCTGGACATCACACCTATGGATGGCCAAGGAGGACTGGCTCAAATTAGAAGAACCAAACCAATCTCCCCAAAGGAGGACAACAAAGGCCAAGCGGGTGGGGTGACAGACCACTCTGAGGTGCTCTCGCGAATTTTAGTATTATGTCTGTAATTTATTTTGTCTTTAATGGTAGTCATGCCAAGGAAGTAGTAAGGTGTAGTATAGAATGTTGCAGGCTTTGGTAGTCTTAGTTGAGCAGATAGTTAACTCTATATGTTTTTGGCTATGCTTCTCATACTTTAAAAGAGAGGTCTAGTCTTCTTTCCAATTTTGGCAGACCATTCACCTCTAGGAATTTTATTAAGAACCAGCAATAAGGGTCCCATGGTCTAGTTTCCTTTAGGCAGACTAGGATCCCAGTTTTGAATCATATTTACTACAGTAATATAGCGTTCTACTCTGAATTACCAAAAAAAAAAAGAGGTCTAATGAATAGGGTTGTGTTTTTGAAAGCATTCCATGGGAATTTTTGAAAAGGCCCAATGTCCTATTTGATTGCATCGAGTAGATATTTTAAAGGAACCCAATGGGAAACCTTTTGAAATGGCCCGATACTCTATTTCCTTGCATTGCGTAGAACTTTTTAAAGAACCTAATAAATAATATTTCAAAATCCTTCATTGCAATATATATATATATATATATATATATATAATGGGGTTGTTTCTCCATATTTACTTATATAGAAATAATTATTAATGCAAAAAAGACCAAGAGGTTAGTTACACTGGTTGTCATCAATATTGGTGTCCATTTGGTTAGTTACCTACAAGTAGATGCTCAATTTGAAAGCACAATCTACAAAGCCTAAAGATGTCCTCCACAAAAATCGCACTCTTGTTCACTTAGGCATTGAGATGTCATCAATGAATATCAATTTGAGACTGAATTTATTTACGCATTCAAAAACATGATTTAAACACTACATAAAATTGTGAGTTTGTCAACAATAATGTTCTAGCGATAATCCCCAAAAAAATAAAAATAAAAAACTTAAAATATTT
>SNQJ01S0139798.1:10681-25165 GCA_010110895.2 Picea sitchensis | reverse complement strand
AAAAAATCAGGAAAGTTTCCACCGGGACACGAGGCTTTTTGTCAGTTAACTGGAACTCTTCGCCATGCATGGCCGAGAGTTCGCCTAAAACCCTAGCTCCTTCTAGCCTAAAAAAGGAGGGGTAGGGGTACTATTCAAAGGAGGAAAAATCATAGCAAAGAAACTCTGCCAAATTGCCAAGTCCATTTTGTCCCAACCCTTTAGACTTGTCTCAAGCTTTAGGAGAAATTCAAGCAACAACAGTTGGAGGACAAAGAAGAGAAAGAGCCCAGGATCAAGATCGAGGAACGGTAGCCAGTCTCAAAATCATTGTAAGTTGGTTCATATTGAGATTAATGAAAAAGATACTTTTCCCATCCCGAATACATGAGTCTTATCTATGTTATTTGATTTGTGTTTTCTCTAACCCTCTAGTAGATCAGTAGCATGCATGTGTAGCTTTGTCTTGATTGCAGTAAAGCTTTGTGGAAGGAGCAACAGCAGCAAGGGAATAAAATCTCAACGGAGGATCTACTTCAACCGTCGGAAAAGGGTTGGTTCATTCTTCTCATGTTTGCCTAAGAAAAAGGGTTTCAGATTCGGGTAGAAGGTTAAAAGTATCTTAGGAAGGGTCATGATCTGCATGCAAGTTTAGAGCCCTAGCTTGCTAGTCCGTAGGGTAGAATACCCCACAACACCGATGGATGAGGAGATCGGGGATGACAGATCAACAAGGAAAAAGGATCGTGGACAACTCATCAAGTGGAAAAATTTACCATTGGATGCTTTGGAGCACCGTGCGAGAAGGAAGGAAAGACATGCTGGCGAAGCCCTGAAAACGCAGGTCAATTTGATTTAGGGTTTTAGACACCTATGGTTTTGGTATCTAGGGTTTTGACACCTAGGTTTTAGAATAAGGATGTCGATGAGTGATTGTAATGTATAAATAGAGGTCTAAAGGACCTGGGATGGGTTGTTGTTACTGTTGTTAGTGTTATGATTGTTGTTGTTGTGTGATCAAGTAAGTAATATTGAGTGAGAAAAAGTGTTGAGTATGAGAGACTTCTGTATTGTAAGATCTCCAGCTATGTGTGAAGATCAAACCTGCAGTTGGGTGCACAAGGAGGGGAGAGATAGCGAGGAGAAGAGAGAAGATTTGATAGCTGAGAGAAAAGATAAGAACTGTATGCTTCATCTTAATATATTACAAGCATAGTTCTGTGGATGTATCCCTAGAGAGAGGGTGAACGACGTATATCTTGTGTCGTACGTGTGATTGATGCGATGTTCTTTTCCCTTTTGATGTATTGTTATTGCATTACTATGTTAGATCTGATAGATAGTTGTGTGGAGTAGATCTAAGCTGATAAGTGATATATGCATGCTGCATTGTTCTGGTATTAGATCCACTTGATATTCCCCTTGGTTGTAGACACCTCTGTCCTGCAACTCCCCCATAGCTTCTTCGGGTGAGACTGCATCTGCTTTGTAGTTGTTGTCGAAAGGGCCAGTAGTTAGGGCTTGTTGGTGCACTCTTAGAGATGAACCCTGGGTCTTCCCCTGTACCAACAAATGGTTCCGTTACCAGGACTGGAATCTTCTTGAGGGAATGTCAAGGTGGTTTCCATCAAAGACAAAAATTCAAAAGTGGATAGAAAATCAAGAAAAGGAATTCACTAAATCCCAGAACAAGAACCCTAATCTTAGTACAGAGGATTGGTTGGAAAGATATATCTTTACTGATATACAAGATATTTTCTTTGGAGGAATCTATCAGGAGCTATATGAGTGGTTAGCTAGGTTAGCAGATACCCAGTTTGAGATCAGATCTAGACCTCCTATGGTTTGGACGTCAACGTTGATCAAGAAGGTCAAGAGAGTTGATAACATCGTTTCAAGAGCAGTAGATCACTGGTTTGATAGCACCATTGGAGGGTACATCACTGAGTTTTTTGTTGATAGAGTAGAGTCATATAGCCAAGCCAAGAGATATTTCTTCAAGGGACCCAAATAATTTTTTTTACATTTTCTAAAGTTGAGGATCAAGATGCTATTGCATGAGAAGAACATCTTGAAGATATAGTATATTGGTAGGATTTGAAAAAGCTAATGTTCAAGAATTCGGACAACGACAGCGACACAGAGGCTGGACATACACGCAGTGGGAGAGCATTCAGAGAAGTTCATATTGCGAACCTATTTAAGTATAACTATGGGGATGAGGATTTCTACAATGGAGAAGAGGCAGATATGACAGATGAAGATAATTCAGAACACGCTGGGACAAAGGAAGGGAAAGCTGAAGAACCTTGCCAGGAAGAACTAGAAACTTTAGGAACTACACAGACTATTGAAGTAAGTACTATTATCCCTCTTGTTAATTCCATAGTATTAAGAAATCAGAGTAATCCAAGCCACCAGAGCATTCAAAGCACTATCACTAGTAGTCCACCACATACTCAATCATGAACCCTAGGAAGATCTATGGCAGATGAGATGAGGCTCCCTATTTTTAGGGGAGATGGGTTTGAAGACCCTGATCAATACTGGTTCCTATGTAAAGTTGTATGGAATATTAAGAATTCCACCGATGAAGCTGTTAAAAGAACTCAGTTTAGTACTACCCTAAGGGATCACACACTGAGCTGGTACATGAAAATTGTCCAAGGAATTGCAAAGCCTAAGCCGCTGAATGAGATCAATAATGCACTTACTGCAGAGTTCAATAAACCCAAGTCCAAGTCACAATGTTTTATAGAGCTGAAAGAGATCAAGCAGAAGGTAGCCGAACCTATTTTGGAATTCGATAAGATATTCAAGACCTTAACATGCCGATTGACTTTTCAGATCCCAGATGAGAAGAATAAAGAATGGTTTATTACTGCCCTCTTACCACACATCATATTTCCTCTGATGCAACAAAATATTTCTTCGCAGGCTGAGGCTCTGGAGATCGCCATGAAGTTAGAATCAACCCCTATGGGAGAATCCATCTCAGGTATGAGTCAAATCTTGAGTCAGCTAACTAGTTTGTCTTTGCAGGTCGAAGATATGAAAAAAGACAAGGGAAAAGATAAAAGAGAAGACATGTGATGTCTCAGATGCAAATAAAAAGGCCATGACAAGGAACGCTTTCCCCTATTTTATGAGTACTTGGCATTTGGATCTCATATCCATTTGAAGCAAGTCACCCTACCATGGTGCGAGGTATGCAAAAATAGACATCGCCCTAGTGAGTGCTATTACATGAAAAAATATGTTCAGACACCCACAAATTTGTATTGCACATTCTGTAAGTCTGTGGGACATGATGATAGGGATTGTAGGGCTTATGAACTCATGCACAAAATGTCAAGAGACATATACAAAATTCAAGGCGGAGTACAACAATAAGGAAACACTACGTAGTATAACTCCCCTGGGAGAGGAAACTTCAACCCTCACGGTGGATTCATAAGACAAGGAAGATGAGGAGGTATGGGTCGAGGTCGAGGATAGATCCTCTGTTACAATTGTGCACAACTATGACACTTAGAAAGGGATTGTCAGAACCCTTGCAGTACTTGCAGCTACTGCAGTTTCTTCAAACACATTATAGAGGATTGTCCTGTGCTACTAGCTAAGATTCAGGAAAGACAAGGACTTCATCAGAACCTGCAGGTGCAACTGATATATGATGAACCTCACTGGAGAAGACCCTAGAGTCACTGTTATCACTAGAGGAGGCATTGTTACAGGAAAAGACAGACTGACCCAAGGAAATACTATAGAAGATTCAGGATTCAGGAAAGCTAGAGAGAAGACCCAAACCTTTGATGCAAAGAAAGAAAGAAAAATATTTGAGGAGGTAAGAAAAGAGTTCAAATAAGACCAAGGTTATTCATCAAATACATGTCCATAAGTACAAGAGGTAAGCAAGCTCATGGAATTTTTATATACTTGTATTAAGTTGATTCAAGATGAGAGCGATGTACAAGAGCTACAAAATTTAATCAGACAATATGATATAGGAAGGATAGATCCTTTATTGAATAAAGAAGTATATCAAATATTCAAGAAGAGAATTAAAAATAAGGAACTACACTTGAATGCTCAGATAGGAGAATATGATATAGACTATGTGGTCCTCGACTTAGGGTCAGAGGTTAATGTCATGACGAAGAAAACCTGGGCACTGATGGGAAAACTGAAGTTGATCTATTCCCCTATCATACTTAGGATGGCTAATCAACAAGATGCAAGCACCTTTGGAATATTGGAACATGTCCCTATGGACATCAACGAAGTAAGAACGTTTGGAGATTTTGAGGTAATTGAGATAGTTGATCACAACTGCCCCTACCCTGCGCTATTAGGAATTGATTGGGCTTTCAATAATTCCACTGTGGTTGATTTAAAGAAAAGACGAATGACGTTTAAAATAGAAGGACTTAGGGTTATTGCACCTTTGTATCTAGATGAAGGTCAGCGATACACATAACTCATCAAAGAAGAAGACCGTGCATATGAACTAGAAAAAATATACAAATTAACAGACAGACAACCGGATTACATTAACCCTACAGTCAATGGAAACCTAAGATGGCGAAGTGACAACACATTTTCATCAGATTTAGAAGAAGCACTGGAGAACTAGAAGAACAATATGTATGAAGTATCTACAAGGAGATGTGCTATATTAACCAGAGAAGTTCGCTGGATCGGCACAACAGTAAATAGCTTTACCACTTTTGATGGTATGAATTATTTAGAAACCTTCTTGTCCGAATTCGAAGAAAGTGTACCAACACAACATATATTGTTGGAAATGGATGAGGCCTTGAAAGAAACACCAGCAATATGGTGGGGGACACACAAAAACAACATTACAGAATGGGTACAATGTCATACCCTGATGATCACACGGTTCTCAGCACAAGTGGAAGGCTGCGAAGTTCGGTACACAGGTCGAAGCTTCCCAAAGGACTATGTGCGAAGTTGCGAGGAATATTGGAGAACCATTCCTCAAGAGAAGTGGGTGCACAAGTTCATTAACACACTAGAAACAACCCCTATCAATTGGTACCTTCAAGCGGAGCTGCGCCTCATCACTGCAGATTGGGAAGGTATGACTCAGAACTTTGTAACCACCTTCTTATTTGACAGTAAATATCCTTTAGTAGATCAAGCATTACATATTGTAAGACATAAAGAATTTGAGGAGGCCTCTAGGCCCCCTTTAGAACAATAAGAGGATGAACGGACTGCACCTCTCTAGAAATTGCAAGGCTGTTACAACATCAATGCTGATGAAGACAATGATCTGAGGAAGGTGAACATCGCAGAAACAAAAGGCCAGAGAGATGTGGAAGGACCAAGAGTTGAGATACCATTCATTGGATAAGCAATCAATATTAATAAGGTCAACATTGGAACAAAGCAGACACCGAATCTTGCAAATGTTGGAGATTACTGAGATGCTGCTACTATTGAAAACATCACAGAGTTACTGTATGAATATTAGGACTTGTTTTCGACCAAGTTCACTGATATGAAGGGAATTAAAGGGCCTATGGGAGACATGAGGATCCCTTTGAAACCAGTTACAAGACCAGTCAAACAGAGACCCTATATATTGAACCCTAAATATAAGGAGAAAGTGAGGATTGAGCTCGACAGAATGCTGGAAGTAGGAATTATAGAACCCGTTGAAGAGTCAGAATGGATTAGCCCTATGGTGGTATAAGAAAAGAAGACATGAGAGATCAAGATCTGTGTAGATCTTAGAAAATTGAATGATGCATGTTTTCATGACCCCTTCCCTACACCATTCACTGACGAAGTGTTAGATAATGTGGGAGGTCAGGAGGTATATTCTTTTACACATGGATTTTCAAGATACCATCAGATCCAGATTGCCAAGGAAGATTGCCATAAGACCACATTTGCAACAAAATGGGGATCCTACTAGTATACAGTGATTCCATTTGGATTGAAGAATTCCCCAACCATCTTTTCTAGGGTGGTGGTCGAAGCATTCAAGGAGTTTCTGCATAACTTTCTAGAAGCATATTTTGATGATTGGACTATTTTTAGTTTATTGAAAAATCATATTGAATTTCTAAGGCTAATGTTGGACAAATGCAGGTAGTGTCAAATTTCCTTGAATATTAAGAAGTGCATCTTCTTCTCACCATTTGGAGTTCTATTAGGTCATATTGTATGGAAGCAAGGATTTCTTGTAGACCCATCTAAAATTGCCATTATAGTTGATCTTCCACCTCCTACTTCAGTCAAACAGTCATGCACTGCGCTGGGACATAATGGATATTACAAGAAGTTCATTAAAGGATATGCCCAGATTACAACACCCATGGATAATATTTTGAAGAAAGACTATCAATATCACTGGACAGAATAATTCCAGTAGGGCTTCGACACACTGAAACAAAAAAATGGTTACTGCGCCTATTCTGGTTTTCCCAGATTGGAGCAAGGAGTTTCATGTGCATGTCGATGCGTCTTATCTTTCCTTAGGAGTAGTGTTAGAACATCCTGGGGAAGGAGATATTGACCATATGTTATTTTTTTCTAGTAGGAAGCTATCAACAACAGAGATCAACTACACCACCACTGAGAGAGAAGGGTTAGCCATGGTGTATGCACTGCAGAAATTACGCCACTACTTGTTGGGAGGCCACTTTAAAATGTTTACTGATCACTCCACGCTGAAATACCTAGTCAACAAGCCAGTGTTGGGGGGAAGAATATGTAGATGGATTCTTCTATTTCAAGAATATGACTTTGAGATCGTAGTTAAACCAGGAAGAATGAACAAAGGTCTTTACCACTTGTCGAGGTTAGAACATGGAGAAGAACCCACTAGTTTGGAGGATACACTGTCGGATGCACAACTACTATCCATTAGAAGGATTGATGACCACTTCACAGATATAGTCCAGTTCCTGTCAACAGGAATGGCACCCGGTGAGTATACAATTCCCCAGAAGAAACAACTAGTAGTGTGCGCTGCAAACTTCTCACTTATAGCTAGACAATCATACAAAATGGGACCTGATGAGATATTGAGAAGGTGTGTTATGGAGACAGAGAGACCATTCATCCTTACTGAAGCTCAGGAAGGCATCCCTGAAGGACACTAAGTAGGTAAAGCAACTGCACATAAGGTTCTTAGAGCTGGCCTTTGGTGCCCTACCTTACACAGAGATGCTAAAGACTATTATAGAGCCTGCGATGTATGCCAAAGAGTTGGGAAACCATCCAGAAGAGATGAAATTCCCTTAGCACCACAACTGACCCTACAAGCATTTGAGAAATGGGCCATTGATTTTGTGGGACCTATAAACCCACCAGGCAAGCGCACAGGAGCAAGGTACATCATTACTGCGACAAAATATTTGACCAGATGGGCCGAAGAAAGAGCAATCAAGGACTGTAGTGCAACTACAGTTGCACACTTCATATTGGATGACATCATAACCAGGTTTGGATGCCCAAATATCCTTATGAGTGATCAAGGCACACATTTCATAAATAAAATAGTTGAATCCCTAACTGAGGAATTTGCAGTCCACCATCATAAGAGCACACCTTACCATCCACAAGAAAATGGGACACTGGAAGAATTCAAAAAGATCTTGGAGACAGTGCTGATGAAGATTTGCAGTGTGAATAGGGATGACTGGGATTTAAGAGTACCAACAGTACTATGGGCCTATAGAACCACTTGCAAGAAGATAACAATGAAGACCCCGTTTAAGTTGGTATATGTTCTCGAAGCCTTTGTCCCAATGGAATATTTGGTACCAAGCCTAAGAATTGTTGCCTTTACAGATATGGCTGACACTGGCGCTGTTCGAGAGAGGCTTGCACAGTTGGTCGAACTAGAGGAAGACAGATTCATTGCAGGATTCCATCAGCATGAACATAAGGAAATAAAGAAGGCCTACCATGATAGACACATTAAGAAGAAGGCATTTAAGCAAGGTGATCTAGTACTGGTATATGATAGTAAGTTCATCAAACATCCTGGAAATTTCATAATGCATTGTCTTGGGCCATATGAGGTCACCTATGTTACAGAAGGAGGAGTTGTGCAGTTGAAAAATTTGAAGGGAGAATGGAAGGAAGGAATAGTGAATGGGAGACGATTGAAATTGTATTGCAACAACCATCTACCTCGCAGCTCTCAGTAAAATCATGAAGAAAAGGGTCTAGGTACCAGGTGTAGTTGAAATTGGGTACCGAACACAGAAAAGACAGTCTGCACAAGGAAGGAGAGGAGGCATAGAGCAGAAAACAAAGGCTGTGCTATGCAGTCTGAAGTTGAAGTAAAATAGAAAGGTCAGATCTGAAGTGCCTCGGGATGAGTTGCAGGTTAGTGTTGGGGGCCTGTTGGCCCTTGGTTATGGAATTTAGTGAAGAGAAAGGAGGAAAAGGAAAAATGAGAACTTCATGGAAGACACAATAACTATTACTGGGTCGAAGTGAGCAGAAGAGCAGAAAAGGCGGAGCAAAGTAAAAGGAAGCAAGCCGATGGACAAGGAGATCGAGGATGACATATCAACAAGGAAGAAGGATCGTGGATAACTCAACAAGCGGAAAAGGAACCGTTGGATGCATTGGAGCATGACACAAGAAGGAAGGAAAGACAGACTGGCTAAGCCCTGAAAACACGAGTCAATATGACCTAGGGTTTTAGACACCTAGGGTTTTGGTATATAGGGTTTTGACAGCTAGGTTTCGGCCTAAGGATGTCAGTGAGTTATTGTAATGTATAAATAGAGGTATAAAGGACCTGGGATGGGTTGTTGTTACTATTGTTAGTGTTATGATTGTTGTTGTCATGTGATCGAGTAAGTAATATTGAGTGAGAAAGAAGTGTTGAGTACGAGAGCCTTATTTATTGTAAGATCTCCAGCTGGGTGCGAAGATCAACTCTGCAGCTGGGTGTGCATGGAAGGGAGAGATAGTGAGGAGAAGAGAGAAGATCTACTAGATAAGAGCACAGAAAATAACTATATACTTCATATTAATATATTACAAGCACAATTCTATGGACGTAGCCCTAGAGAGAGGTTGAACCATGTATATCTTGTGCCATACATGTGATTGGTGCGATGTTCTTTACCCTTTTGATGTACTATTATTGTATTATTGTTTTAGATTTGATAAAGATTTGTGTGGAGTAGATCTGAGATGATAAGTGATATATGCATGCTGTACTATTATGGTATTAGATCCACTTGATATTCCCCTTGGTTGTAGAAACCTATGTCCTGTAACACCCCCATAGCTGCTTTGGGTGAGATTGCATCTGTTTCACAGGTGTTGCCGAAAGGGCTAGTAATTAGGGCTTATTGGTCCACTCTTGGAGCTGAACCTTGGGTCTTCCCCTATACCAATAGAGCTCAACCTACAACCCCTAATCATTGAAGGAAATTCAAAAGTAAATATCAAACTGGTTACCAAAATCATCAATGGCATGGATCCAGAGAAAATCACTCCCAGCTGGTGCCTCTTGGGCCCTCTCTCTCTTCTACAAGATTTCCTACGTCCTACCCTCATGCTTGTTACTTCACACATAATATGTGAGGCTAGAAAAGTATCTAACAAACTATCCAATGAGGGAGTCACTACCTAAGATGAAATCGCTATTCTCAACCCCCAAAATCACCTGGATTCACAATTGTTAAAAAAATTACAAGAGATAGCTCTTGAATATTGCCTTCCCCCGGATGGGGTGCCACCTAGGAATTACATGTCACATGACACATTGGAAGAAAGGGTAGTTAAATCCCCTCGCCTCTAGCACCTTTCTCAATTCATTTGGCATGCCTTGCATTTACACTAAGAAGAGCATAGAGCATCAGAATAGTCCAACAACTCTAATGGTGCTTAAATTCTGGTTTATGGGTAGTGTTACGATGCCTCCTGTCTACAACACTTCAAAATTCATGGCCTCCATTTCCATCACCTCACTCATCATCAAACATGGATTTCCCTGTTGCTTCCCTTATCTCTGTTTTTTGTCCTCAGTCCCTTATTCTCCCCTGGATGTTAATATTTGGATCTCCAAGGCCTCTATTTTTTTCATTCTATCACTCCCAAGCATTTCTGGCCTCTCCACTCTGCATTCTTCTCCCCACAAGATTCATTTTTTTATGCCCCGTGAGAGAGGAAATCCCAAGTGCAGGATGACCTACTATAATCAAGTAGGAAGACACTGACACACTGGACCTGTGACTCTCTCTCCCTTTCCAGGAAGCAACCGAACCCATTCTCCCCATTCTGATCATAATTAGTACATGGAAGCCTAGGAAGATCCTCACTCGCCTATCCCAATGCCCAATTATGGAAGATGCATAGTGGAGGAGGATATTCCTCCTCATTGGGCGTAGATTCCTCATCACTTACAGGATGATGGCGGGAACATAAGACACAAGTAGGTACCGAGGAGCTGGTCATGACAGGTTTTCCGGTAGAGGAGGATCTTCCTCCTCTGATGCTGGTTTGCTGGAAGAATTCCACCGACCCCAACACGAAACTCCCAGAGATCAAATGGGGAAAATTCTGGAAAGAGGAGGAAATACAACCATGCCTCATCATGCCTCACCCAAATTGTGCAGGCTCACGGAGGAACACTTGGCCCTCATTTTCGAGATGAGGAGGGACCTGACCAAGAAAATGCATAACCTGGACCAACACCAACTGTATGCCAAATTGAGCAAGTGCTCATTCTATCAAAAGAAGATCCATTATTTGGGACATATCATTTCAAAAGATGGGATGGTTGTGGATCCTGAGAAGATAGAATCCATTAGAGAATGGTCAGTGCCGAAGAATGTAACAAAAGTCATATCCTTTATGGGTCTAGCTGACTATTATAGAAGGTTCATTGCAGGGTTCTCGAGGATAGCTCACCCCATCACTTCCTTGCAAAGGAAGGAGAAGAAATTTAAGTGGACAGAAGAATGTGAGTGAAGCTTCCAGCAATTGAAGCAACTGTTAACCAGTGCTCCAATCCTGAGGATTGTTGATGCAAATGAAGATTTTGTAGTGTGTACATATGCATGCAAAGAAGGAATGGGAGGAGTCCTCAGCCAGAATGGATTTTTCATATGTTATGAGTCCATAAAATTGAATGAGCATGAAAATAACTATGCAACTCATGATTTGAAGGTTGCAACCATAGTGCACGCCCTAAAGAAATGGAGGCATGACCTCATGGGAAGGAGGTTTGAACGAAGGCCATACCATAATGGTTTGAAGTATTTGTTTGATCAACCAACCTTCAATGATAGACATAGTAGGTGGTTGGAATTCTTTTGTGAGTATGACTTTGATATCAAACATATAAAAAGGAAGGAGAATAGAGTCGTTGATGCACTCAATAAAAGAGTGCACGGACTACATGCTACGACCATTAGCATGTATCAAACTGATATTAAAGGAAAAATTTCAGAAGATGTAAATGCAGATTTGCAGTAAATGGAATTGGTAGCAAATCTATAGCAAGGTGAGATGCTACAGAAAGTGGAAGATTATAAATTGGAAGTTGATGGAACACTCCGGTACAAAAACAAAATCTATATACCTAATGCCTAGGAATTGAAAATTATGATTTTGAAAGAAATGCATAATGTGCCTTGTGCTGGGCACCCTGGATATCATAAAATTGTGGTAGCAGTCAAGAGCCATTACTTTTGGCCAAGTATGAAGAAGGAAATTGCAGAATACATCATTATATGTATGGAATGCCAGAAAGTCAAAGCTGAGCATAGGCACGCAGCAGGGTTGCTATAACCATTTCCTGTTCATGAGTGGAAGTGGTGACAATGGATTTCATCACAAGATTTCCCAGAACCAACAAGCAATATGATTCCATCATGGTGGTGGTGGATAAGCTTATGAAAATTTCCCATTTTATACCATTGAAGACCACTCACAAAGAATCCAATGTTGCCAATATCTATATGAGGGAAGTAGCATGATTGCACGGTATTCAAAAGACAATTGTGTATGACAGGGACCCAAAATTTACCTCGAAGTTTTGGAAAGGGTTATTTACAAGGTTCAGAACGAATCTAAACTTCAACACTTCTTATTTACCCTCTCTGAGTCTGATGGATAGACAGAGAGGGTAAACCAAGTGATAGAAGACATGCTAAGGATGTATGTGATGGACAAACCATCTAGATGGGAATACTTCCTACACTTGGTAGAATTTTCCTACAACAATGGTTATCAAGCATCACTGAAGATGAGCCCGTTTGAAGCACTTTATGGCAGAAAGTGCAACACAACAATAAGTTGGGACAACCCAACTGACAGAGAAGTGGTTGGGCCAGATTTGATCAAGGAAATGGAAGAGAAAATGATGAAGATTAAGCAGAATTTGAAATCTACACAAGATAGGTAGAAGAGTTATGCTGATAAGAACAGGACCCACAGGGAGTTTAAAGTGGGTGATCATGTTTTCCTGAAAGTGAAAGCCAATAGAAGTTCCCTAAGGCTCAGAAACTGTTTGAAGTTGGCAACTAGATTTTGTGGGCCATTTGAAATCCTAGAAAGGATTGGACCAATTGCATATATGCTTGCATTTTCTGCATCCATGACTATGCATAATGTGTTTCATATTTCATTACTTAAGATATATATACCTGATGATAATCATGTAATTGATTGGAATGTGATTCAGGTGGAGAAGGAAGGCGTATTGCAAGTGCATCCGGTGCGTATACTGGACCAAAAAAGAAAGCATCTTTGGAATCGATCCATAGGGCTTGTAAAAGTCTAGTGGACCTAGTACGGTCCTGAGGACGTGACATGGGAGCATGAGGATGCAATGCGGGCAGAATACCCGCATCTTTTTGAAGATTTTGAAAATCTTGTTGATGCTATGTAAAGAAGTTGCACCGAGGACAATGCAAAAATAAGGGGAGGGGATAGTAATAACCCAAGGATGAGCCATAGTTATATTGTTGAATTGTAATTATTTTTATAGGCTGGTGAGCCAAGTGTTTATAAGCTAAATACTTATATGCTTATTAGGCTTGAGAGCCTAGATTCTTAAGGCCATGAGCCTGATTTTGTATATGTAATTATGCAGATCATTAATAAAATATAAACATCACTACGTGTAGACCAACCACGAAGAAAGAGTGGTGGGGGACTAAGCTCCACTAGGTAGGGTAAGGGAGGAGGAAAAGTGTTTGGGCCTATGGGGATAAGATAGGGGGGCTTACATTTAAGGGGATAGTATTTTATTATTATTTCCTAAAGGCTAAGGTGGACAATTGATTAGTGTTGTCCTAAGTTCCTAGAAAGGGAACGTATGCTAAATGGAGTGCATATAGCTCCAGGAAGACATTTGTCGACCTGGGCTCATGCAGTTAAAACCCAAGAGTCAAACCATGTTGGGGGTTTGCTTGCCATTCCCCATTCTCCTTCAATCTCGTTTTGCCTCTGCGCTGGAGCTCTGCATAACCACACATCTCTAAAAACTAGAATGGGAAGCCAACCTGTGTGATTCCAGTAACCTTGTTTATCCGCACTTGCAGATCCGAGTTCGTTCACTTCCCACTCGGGGGTTGTTTCCCATCCTTGCATTTGGACCAGTTTCGGGTTTCCTCACGACCCTTTTGTTTGTCTGGAGGTTTTTCACCTTCCCGATGGACCAGGGATTCATGCATTGAATAATTTATCCTTCATCGTCAGCCTTTGTATCTAGTACTCACCTTTGGAATCCTGTGGTGGTACTGGAGTTATCCCATGTGTCTCCTAAAAAGCCGGACGCATTTGTATTCGCGTAAGCCGTGTTGTGCTTAGAATTAGGTTGTTTCCATTTTTGGTGTCCATAACCATTTCCTATTGTTCTCATCACCTACATGTTAGTTGAATGTTGTTGTAGTATTGCTTAGGAGTTGAATTGAATAAGCAGGTTTTCAGGCCTGTGAGAAACTCTCCTAGGTGAGAGAGTTTACTGGGAAGTAAGTTCTCCTGGAAGGGAGTCCCTTAGCAGCTACAGTACTCAGAGACTTCTGGTCCAGCCTATTGTTGAAGCCCAAGGTAAGGGAGGTGTACTAGCCGATGGAATTGTATTAGTGAAGGTGTACCCTCCTGGGGTGGAGCAGGCATGTGGGGAATGAGGGTCTATGGGTTGTGGTCGTAAGTGGCTCTTGGGATAAAATATACTTCCTATTGTTTTGTGAAACTTCCTTGTTGTCCTTTCCAAGCCTAGAATTCCCTTGTCCGGTGGAGTTTAGTCCCAGCTCAGGGGTGACCTACTGCTGAGAGTGATGAGCAGCGTGGTCTAAGGCTAGGAGGTTCATGGAAGGTCTACACACAGTGGTGGTTTTACTCCACGTTAAAAGATAAGTATCATTCTGTGCTTAATAATATATGTTATGCATGTCTGTGATTCTTGAATGTTATCATGTATTTCGTTGCGTGTATGAATTGTTGTTAATTCCATTCGAGTCTGTATGATAGCAATAACGATGT
>SNQJ01S0139798.1:0-10212 GCA_010110895.2 Picea sitchensis | reverse complement strand
TATGTATGTATGTTCCACAGTGGCGTTGCCCAACCTATTGGTGGATGGGGATGTTACAAATTGATATTAGAGCTAGTCTGTAGAAGACAAGGTGTTGGGTAGTGTTCCCGATAGTGGTGTTGATGGCCAGGGCACGTTACACTGTTGGAAAGATATTAGAATTTTTAGAAATATTTTTGGTATTGATGTCAAATACAGGCGGAGACTACATATGTCCAAGATAAATATTTCAAGATGGAGATTGTTGAAAATATTGTTTTTGGATTTTTGATGCTCAGTTTGGATACCCTATATTTGAAGGAATTTTTACTCTAAATAACTAGCTCAAATGGGAGCATATGTTATAAGGTTGGAAATCTAATTCTGATACCTTTCCAATGGTATATGACACTCCTTATAACTCCTTAGGAATAAGGAGATATGAATTTTCTGTTAGATAACCCAACCAAAATTTCAAGTCGACCCATCTAGTCTTTAGAGGTCGGCCCTAAAAGTGAACACATAAACAATATAAATATAGGATAGATGTGCACATTTGAAGAGCATCCAAGCAAGAATATCAGGTATGAGGTGCGCAGAAGAGATCAGACATGCGCAAGAGAAGTTGGGGATTATTCTTTGGCTCTAAAGGTGCAATAAGAGTTTTATTGAAGTTTTAAGGGTGTACTATAAAGGACTATGGTCTATGATGCCGAAAAGTGTGTTGTTTTTAGGTTGTGATGTTGCAGTTTGGAATTATATTTTGGGAATGATGTTATGATGTTTGCTAGGGAATGAAGGTTAAATTTGACTAGGGCTTGAATCTATGTCTAAGGTATGAAACAAAGAGAGGTGTTTGAGCATGAAAGTTAAGGGTATGATGATGCTATACAATACATGAAGTATGAAGCATGCAGGTGAAGTCATAATTACTTTGTGTATGAAGATATTAGGTTGGTGACTATACATGTCTTACTAATTTGGTGCTCAACTAAGGACATTGGTGTCTCCAATAGGTTTGTGCCTACACAGTATCTTGTTGAGTTGGTGCTCAATTGAGGAGATTGGTGTCTCCAATAGGTTGGTGCCTACATAATATCTTGTTGAGTTGCTTCTCAACTAAGGATATTGGTGTCTCTAGTAGGTTAGTTCCTACAAATTTTGTAAAAATAGGTTAGTGCCAACATACATTTATAAAAATAAGTTTTTGTGGTTTTCTCCAGCAAGGGTTTCCAAGTTAAACTCTGTGTACCATGATTTGATTTTACACACATTTATTGTTTTAAAGTTAATGAATGATTTATGAATGCTCAGTTAAATTAAAAGGTATCTTATACTGATTCACCCCCCCTCTCAGTATAAACATAATTTCAACAATTGGTATTAGAGAAGGTTCCTTAAAAAACAATTTAACCATTGGAAGGTAGATCTTGAACGCATATGCATTGTAAGGAAGGTCTCTCTACAAACAAAGCTCCTTTTTTATATGGAACAAACTATGCATCATGGAGTATAAAAATGAAGACATATTTGATGGCCTTTGGGTTTGGTATTTGGGAATCAATCACAATAGGTTATATAGGTGAAGTTAGGAAGGAGTCAAGTGAACACAATGCAAAAGAAATAGTTGTCATCTTGAGTGGCCTATCAAATTCTAATAATGTCAAGGTAATGCAGTGTACATCAACTAAATATATTTGGGACAAGCTACACAACATTTATGAAGAGAGATTTGGTGATTGTTCCATCTATGAATCAAAGACAAAAGAAGTTCAATTTGTGAGAAAACTAAAAGGAGGACCTAACAAATTCAAAGAAAGGGAAGAAAATGATGATGAAGAAGAATCTATCTCCATAACCATGGAAACAAAACCCGTTGATGAAGAAAATGAATATAATCATAAAGAAAATCTAGATTCATAGGAAGTGAATCTTGAAGCAAAACTTGTCAGTACCTTAGAATAAATATATAGACTTAGGGGAAAAAATATAAAGTAAAAGGAGCAATTGCAGAAAATTGAAAAGAAGGATCATGATTTTGAATAAATAGAGAATGCAATTATCATCTTGAAGACTCAACTAGAATAGAAAAAATATATAGAAGAAGTGGTGAGAAGCCAACTGAAAGAAAAGGAATAAAATTGTGAGAAGATAGAAGTTGAAATAGTTTCCTTAAGAAAGGAACTAGATAAAATAATTGATTAGTTGAATAGAAGCTTGAATTTTGGAAAGAGTACTGAAATATTAGATAGAATTCTTAGTTTCCAAAGGTCACTATTCATAAATATAGGTCTTGGCTATGATGAAAAACAAAATATCCTCGAGGAAGATGCAAGCGCTAAGGTCAGAAAACCATTAGAAAAGGAAAAGGAAGAAAAGAATAAAATCTATGCCAATACTCTCAAAGGCTCAATCAACAATGAAAGCAATAGTAGGAAAGGAAATGATGACAAAGAAAATCATAGTCTTCTCATGAGAATGAGTTTAGAAGATTCATTCCACCAAGAAGACCTTTCACAACCCAGTAACAAATTCTCTTTCTTGGCTATGGTTTTTCTTGCAATAATTTTGGTCATAAAGAAATAGATTGTAGAGATTATAAAATAAGTGACCATGTGAGAAACATAAATAGAGGTCCTTACAAGACCTCAAATGATGATTATGTGAGAAACAAAACGAGAAGTTCTCATGGGTTTGCTAATAGAAACTACAATTCATTTGATCTTCTAATTGATTACGATACTGAGCATTATAAGTACAATAACTATGGGCACATAACACATGACTATATAAGAAACATAATAAATTATCCTAAACAAAACATGGAAGAATATGTTCTTACCAAGCATAGAGAATAATACACAAGGGTGTGGGAAAGGAAGCAAGAAGAACCAAAGAAGAAATAATTTGGACTTTCAATTTATGCTCAAGACAAAGGAAGCCAATGCTACATTGATAATGGCTATTAAAAATACAAGACATGGGATCAAAACAAATTTCTCATCCTAAAGGAAGAAAATAGAGGTAGTGTTACCTTTGGGGATAATGCTTCTACAAGGATAGTTGGAAAAGGTACCCTGAGTATTGATAATGGAGAGACTAAAACACAAAATGTCTTGTATTTTGAAGGGTTAAAACACAATATTCTAAGTGTCAGTCAAATGTGTGATCAAGGTTACAACCTCACATTTAATTCTAAAGGATGTAAGATAAAGAATGCAGGTTCAGGAAGATTAGTGGTAAATGAAAATAGAACCTCGATTAATGTATACATTCTTGATGAAGTCAAAGGAGAAAAATGTTGTATGGGAGTGATATCCCTCTCATATTGTCACTAAAGGGAAGCAAAATATAAGGGGGAGCATCCCTTTTTCATTGATGTCAAAGGGGGAAAAGTTGCAGACAGAGGAATAATTGAATACACAAGGAAAGTTGCAGACATGGGGAGTACCATAATTGACTAAGGGTTTCCATCAATGAAAAAGGGGGATATTGTTGGAAATATTTTTGTCATTGATGTCAAAGATAGCGGGAGACTACTTATATCCAAGATAAATATTGCAAGATGGATATTGTTGGAAATATTTTTTTTCAGATTTTTGATGCTTAGTTTGGATACCCTATCTTTGAAGGAATGTTTACTCTAAATACCTAGCTCAAATGGGAGCATAGGCTATATGGTTGGAAATCTTATTATGAGACATTTCGAATGGTATATGGAACCCCCTTTAAATCCTTAGGAATGAGTAGATATGAATTTTTCTGTTAGACAACCTAGCTAGAAAGTCCAGGTCGTCCCAACCTGTCTTTACATGGCAGCCCTAAATGTGAGAACAAAATGACTATAAATATAGGATATATGCGCGCATTTGAAGAGAATCCAAGAAATAAGATCAATTTTGAGGTGCACATAAGAGATATGAGGTGCACAAGAGAAGTTGTGGAGTATTCTTTGGTTATAAAGGTGAAAGAGGAGTTTTCTTGGAGTTTTGAGGGTGTGCTATAGAGGACTATGGTATATGATGTTGCAAAGCTTGTTGTTTTGAGGTTGTGATGTTACAGTATGGAATTATATATTGAGAATGATCATATGAGGTTCTCTAGGGAATGAAGTCTAAATTTGACTAGGTTTTGAATCTATATCTGGGGTATGAATTAAAGAGGGGCATTGGATCATGAAAGTTAAGGGTATGATGATGCTACAAAATACATGAAGTATGAAGAATGTAGGTGAATTTAGAAGTACTCTGTGTATGGAGATATTAGGTTGGTGCCTATACAAGTCTTACTGAGTTGGTGCTTAGCTGAGAAGATTAGTGTCTCCAATAGGTTGGTGCCTACACAATATCTTACTCAGTTGGTGCTCAGTTGAGGAGGTTAGTGTATTCAGTAGGTCGGTTCCTATTATCATAGGGTTTATACTTGTGCAAATCCCTTCACAAGATCCCAAAATATTTTGTAACTATAGAATAAACTACCATTGTCACTTGAGCAGAATCTTCCCGCATTTTAGTGATGGAAGAGGTCCACCACAAGGTAGTCTTCCTTGATGACCTCAAGGGATTGAATAACAATAAATATCCAAGCCTATCGCCCCCTGTTTTGATCACTCGTCAGTTAGGTCTAGGTCTAGGAAGGAAAAGTGAAGTTACAAGGTAATTGTTGTACCTTTTTGTAACAGTGATCAATTCAAAACATATATTGACAATTACCAAGCTAAAGCATAAAATAATGACCTATTTATACACTAGAAAATTAGAATTTCTATGGATGTTTCAAATTACAACAAAAAACAATTATATAACAACAATAAAGGATTTGCGACAGTAGGAATAAGTAATGCTCATAAACATAACAATTGCTCATGAAAAGTAAGCATTAAACCAATAGATTATTATACAATTTCTATAGGTAGTTTCTGAACAAGATAATCCAATTTTAGATAGGTGTATGCAACAATCTAATGTAATTTTCAGTGGATGTAGCAAACGTTTATAACAACATCAAGAAATACTAATTTTTTTCTAGGGTTAGGGTTAGTAAAGCTAGTAGAATGTTTGAGATATTGAGAAGAGTGATTTAAACAACTACTATAGCCACAATACCACTCCTAGATTAGTGCCATTGTCCTTTTAGGGCCTATGTAGTCTCAAATTCATTAAAATTGAAGATTGGTCTAGGTGAAACAAAAAGGGGTAAAGTCTAAACCTTAAGGTGCAAGCACGCTTGGGCCTTAGGATTTATACTTTGAGGAAGAAGGTGCCTAGGGTGCAAGAACTTTTGGGCCCTAGGTGTAGTTTTCCCTTATTTAAGCTTCAACTGGGTCAAGTATCAAATTTCTAAGGTTAAAACACTAAAGTGCAAGAACTTTTGGGCCTTAGCCTTTTAACCCTAGCAAGGACATTTCAAAAACTTGGACAAATAAAATATTGTGAGGAAGATAAGCACTTATGTCTCCCTCTTAGGGTTTCAAAAAAACAATATTACTTGCAACAAGGTATCAATTTAACCATTACATCAACAAGAGACAATAGAATTGCATAAATTTACTTTATTTATCCAAGAATCAAGAGCATAAAACCCTAATTGTAGAAAATATTCACCCAAATGAGCAAACTGTCCACAAAGATCCTCCTTAAAACATAGTGCATGAGAGAAAAATACTAAGAAGGATGAAATAATGAAAATTTAGAAGTTTTACCATAGAGTGTGTGAGAAATTGTGATGGTCCAAATGAAAATGAGTGCTAGCCTTTATATATGAGCCTAGGCTTAGTGTTGTTTCCACATAACATAAAAAAATTCAATTATAAGTGGGGTTGAACCCTCCTTTAACCTCTAAAAAATAACAAAATGAAAATATGCCATGAAAATTTTCACATGTGTGGTGACGTCAAGCCTTCCTAAGCTAAGAGAGGGCCTCCAAAGGCCAAGTTGTAGCATCCCAAGGTGGAGTAAATGGCAGTGTTGTGTCTCCTCACCATGGCCATGCCAAATCATCTCTGTTACCCCAACTGTCCATCAAAACTTGATGCCATCAAACCCTAGAAGATGACGTCATGATCAAATGGAGGGTGATGTCAAGGGTTTAGGGCACTACGTCGAGGATGGATGGAGATGCATCTCATCTCTACATGGTGTTTGGTTGTTTGTTGCTGCAACATCCCTAATCCAGTGAATAATATTCCCTCGGGTACTCTTCCTAGCCTGTGGTATTTCATCCCATATGTGTGTCATCATGACCAAGTCTGCTCAAACCAAACTCACATTTCCATCATCCATGGTCCCAAGCATGTGAGAGCTCATGTCAGAAAGTGGTGAGTCACTAGATGACTCACTGCTCTACATCACACGCACCAAATTCCTGCAATAAAGGCACAATGTTCTGGGTGAAAACCCAGGACATCCCTCATTGAATTGTGTCAGGGCCTTCCAAAACAAAGTAGAGTATAAGACAAGGTAAACCAATGTTCATAAGAGATGTCAGTCCTTAAATCATACAAAGTAAGTTGTTAATTAAGATATAATCCATGTAAATAATTCACCTCAGTATCTCCTTCAAGCATCACACTAGCCCAAGACCTCACATGATTTGGAAATTTTAAATACGAGAGGGCCTTCATCCAACCCTATTAGGTGTGCCAAACTAGATAGGAAATAAAAGACCAGGTAGAGGGATAGGTCCCGAGGGAAGCAAAAAATAAAGAAACCCTTCAAGAGTAAGTGTGATAGTGATATGAATTATGGCTTACTTCATGGCTTATGGTGTCATGAAATCCATTTCTATGAACTCCTTTGTAGAGGGAGTGCTTACTACTTGAGATACCCTTTCCTCGGTACTTTTTTCATTTTGAACCCCTTAATTACCTTTTGATACCAAATTATTATATGAAAGTACCCTTTATAGATTTCAAGCTTTATTCATTCATTTCCTTACTCGGCTACAGTCCTTTATAATTGTGCATTCATTTGCATCAGGATAGGGGCGATTACCATTAGAGGGGGTAGAGATAAAGCTAGCCTGCGTATTTTATGGTGGAATTTATCATTTATATCATATACATATGTAGCGACTGCATCAACCTCTGGGAATTCGTTCCATTCTTTCAATGGGATAATGGACCATGATCCATTACCAAATTTCGGTACACTATGAGAGGATCCAAGATGGAAAGTTCTAAGTATGGTGGGGAACAAAACGTTACCATTGTAAGGGCCTCTATAACACACTTGACCCCTAAATACTCTTTTAAGGGATGGGGAATCATAATTTTGTTTTCCTTAACTATATCAAATCCTAATTCCAGTATCTTATCCTCTTCTGCTCATCAAGATATTTCCAACCACTGTCGCCATGCTCCAACCCGAGATCTGGTTTGGAAGTTATACCCTTATGATGTTTTGAAAACCTCATTGGTCAAAGGCCATGCGGTGCCCACGTGGATCCACCTCACACGTATCATCTCCAAGTTTCTACATCCATGATGGAATTCCATCCATCGTACGATCCCACTACAAGGCTCGTTCCTAATTGAACACTTAAGCAAGGGGAGAGTTCAAAGTTCGACACTTCAACGTTGAATGTCTCTTTTCTATTCTATAAGAAAATCCTTGAGAGTCCCTAACTACAAAACTTTCAAAAGGTCTTCACGTACACATGGTGACACGATATATGCATAGACAGGCACAGGTGGGTCCATCCCTTCAATGGATTTAGTCTCAACATTCCAGCCTCCCATTCTTTCTGAATTCCAAAACTCCCGAAGTCTCGGTTACTCCACCATCCTTTGGCCAAGCATCCATGCGCCAGGGGATGATACATGACAGAGGCCATGGGTTACACGTTTCCTTGTTAGGAGGTCAGACATGTCGTGTTCTAGTGGAATATAGGGTCTGTGAGAAGCACAAATCAGGGTGACACGTGGCATATAGGACATGGGTCCACATCGCCCTAGGTGACGTCGACATGCCATGTCAATATGAGACTGGCAACCTCTGGGCGTTCCTAGCTTCACCTACTTTCCAAACCTCCTGGAGCTCCGAAGTCAAAATATCTCGCCAACTGTCTCCCAATACCCCTTATATCCCACGGTCAAGGTGTGTCCATGTAGATCCATGAATCTATGACTCACTTTAATTCGTAACTTTGGCGTTTGGGGGTTTCTACCCACTCCACACTCCTTTCCTCCTAGAGTAGGAATTTTCCAAAGTGTTTTACCTAAGTCTTTCTTCTTGGTTGATTGGATGGTTGAGAGGGATCCCGAAGGGTCCTTAGATCAATGATCCACATTACTTCGCAACTCCAACATTCGAGAGTTTTGGAATGTATTTTACAACTTCCTCCCGAAGTTTTGAACTCTTAACCATGCCTAATCTATCGCCATGTGCACATAGCGTCCACGACCATGATTTACTCCGGCTTGCAGAGCTTCTGGTAAACTTAAACGTTCTTGTGTTTAGACTTCGATACCAATGGATAATCAAACTTCTGGATAGTCGTTGATCTGTGGACACACGTCCCTCTACTATCAATAGTCCAAATTATATTCACGACTCCGACATTCGGGAGTTTTGGCATTAGACCACCTCTATTTTCCCGAAGTGGGAGTTTGCCGAAGTACTCAGTGCTACCTCTTCACTAAGTTCGATCTAATGGTTGAGAGTGATTCCCAATGGATTCCTATATCCATGGCCCTCATCAATTTGCAAATCTGGCCTTCGGTTGTTTTTTAGNTGGGTCATATGAAACCTTATCGAATTCCAGGGTACACACTCAGCCTTTAGCTAAGATTTGATTAAGGCCAAGGCATGAACCCATGGTCTCTGGGCAGCTAGGTTGAAGGGTGCACCTTCCAGTCACTGAACATAAGTTCAAAATTCAGGGACAATATAATCTCAAGGAATCATTGAAACCGTGGCAGTCCCATAAAGTCTTCTCTAACTCTATAACTATGGAGTAACTCCCTAAGGAAAACACGTCAAGGGTTTTTCCAACCAGACTAGAGGCTAAGATTTTTACCTTACAATCATTCAAACACAATAATTTACAGAAGGACAATAAACACAATTATCATTAATTTCATGCAAGGCACAAGTTATCACATTTATAGATAAATAAATCATACATTTCAATTCTAGTATACAATGCATACAAATACTTATCTATTATAGTCGATCACTAACTGATTGACTGTTGGTGTTAACCTCTCCACCCAACCATAGGCTCAAAGGAATTCATTCTTATCACTCTGGACACCCCCCTACCAAGCCATGATATCACTAGGGAACCTTTGCAGTTTCTCATAGGTTTTTCTATGTCATATTCTCTGTGAGGTTTACCAGATGCCTCCTCAACATCAAGCTCGTAGTCTCCTGCTTGGGTCACGTTCTCCTGTAAATTCTCAGAGATATTTTCTCTTGTTGTCTTTAGTAACCAGAAAAAATTATCAAGCTTTCAGTTTGTCTTCTAATCTGGAGAGCCTCACACTCTCTTCCTCTTCCCGTGTGTCTCCTCTTATATGTCTCCACATGTATTCTTACATGCATTTCTCCTCTTCAGGAAAGTTCTAGACCTGTCTCGTTTCTTCTGTCAGAAGGAAACTCGGGTGAGTCTAGGCCTATAGGAAAAAATTCCTTCTCTGGTACTTCGGGCTGACATTTTTCTGTCTCCCAATAAATACCCTCCATGCTTCCATTCATGGGGGTAGTTGATTATTCAACCACCAGTCCTTCTTTCATTAATTGATTCTTCCTTGGAATCCAGAAGAGGCTTCTTATTTCAACAAAGAGAGTTGGGTCATTTTGACATAATGAACCCTCTCTATGGTTTCCTCACTCATTCTTATAGTGATATCATGGCTAGTACTTTGAGGCTTCAACCCCATAGTCAGTTATTGTCAATCTAAATAATAATACATTTACATTGTTCCCATGCCATAGCATGGTGATCATAATAAATGATTAATTACAGGCTAGGGGAATGATCCAAATTTTATGAGAAGAACGAAATGAATACAGATTATTATCAAAATATGATTAACACATAATAACATATATACAATAAAATTAGTTTCTATTCAATAAGGAAATAAGATAAAACTGTAAAATGCAGCGGAAAACAAGCTTGCTAGAATTGTTGGAAAGACTAGAACAACTGAGAGGGGGGGGTGAATCAGTTGTTTATAAGCTTAAACAATTTTATGCCTTTTAAATAATTATTAAGATTTCTTCATGT
>SNQJ01S0139797.1:29801-42064 GCA_010110895.2 Picea sitchensis | reverse complement strand
TATGTTAAGTGACCTAGAAATGGGTTAAGTGACCTAGAAGATGCTATTTGGAGAGTATAAATAAGAGGCAAGGCTCTCTCTTTTCATATCACACTTGAGAATATTGAATATCTATAGGTGACTGAGGTAACCAAAGGATATCTAAGCCGAATTTCAGAGGGAAGGTGAAGAAAAGATGGCTGGAATTCAAGGGAGGATAAATTCTTTTGATGATGCTTTCTAAGATCCAAATTCAGTAAGACCAAATGTGTTGGTTAGAGTACAGTCTATAGTATGTTGTGTAACATTTTCAGATCCATTCAAAAAATATTATGTGCGGGGCATGCTCTACAAGTTCGTTGTCTAGAATAAGACAGAATTGAACAAGGTATGCCATTTTTGCTATAAATCATTTTCTGAGAGGTTCCAAGTAGTGACACCTGGAGGAATTGCATTAAACAAACTGAATAACATTGTTTACTACTTTCAAATCTTTATTCATTACATGTACATAGTTATGATTATTTCAAGTTAGGGTTGTTGACTAATCCCAAACTAGTCATGTGAGACTAAATCAAACTTTGATGAAAATGCTAGTCTCTTGTTGTGAAAGTTACGAAAGGTTTGCAGGTATGTGATCATATACACCAGGTCTATTACAAAGTTACAAATCTTATTTGGATGCTGAATTTGATGAAGGATTTTGGTTAAGGTACATGTTGGGTACATGGTTGAGATAAGTAGTTCATGAGTTGGCACATACATGAGGTGTATATGTTGGTACATATTGATGAGTCATAGTTGATGAGTAGTTGACACATGATTGGTACATACTTGGTACATAGTTGGATGCACTTGTTTATGGTACATGTTGATTACAGGTTGTTTGGTATAGGTTGGTGCATGGTTGATTCACTTGTTTATGGTACATGTTGATTACAGGTTGAGGTACAAGTTGATGCATGGTTCAGGTTTATTGGTACAGGTTTACAACGGTATATCTCACAGTGATAGTGTGACAATGGTTCCATAATTATACTTCTACTTCAGGGCGGTTGGACGGGGCAAGGACAGGTGGTTGTAGCCACCTTCCGGTTGTAGCTGAAGAACATAGGGGGTTGTAACCTCATTTTGGTTGTAGCCAGAGAATAGGGGAGTTGGAGCTTCCTTCAGGTTGTAGCCTGAGAAACAAGGGGGTTGGAGATTCCTTCCAGTTGCAGCTAGAAAACAAAGAAAGTCGTTGCTTTCAATGAATGTAATTATTCAATACATATAAGAAAAAACATATAAGGGGGTTTTCTCTCGCTTTGGATTTCCACGTAAAACACTGATGTACTGTATATGATTGTTCATTTCTTATTTACTCTGCAGTTATTGAATGATAATGCTACATTGATATAACACTTGGATTATATGGTTAAAAAGGATTAATTTGCTCTATTAATGATTCACCCCCCCTCTCAGTAATCCAACACATACATCGAGAGGCTCCTCCTTCTCATTAGCAATTGAAGGCATGGGGCATGATGCCACATAATGAACTTTTGGTCGGGGGACACCGCTTGCATGTAAGGAACATTCAGGGAGGTCGGATGGTCGACAATCAACAAATGATCAGGACTAACAAATGAAATTTGGACAAGAGTCAATTTGTTTCCATCATGAGTGAAATGCATCACTCGAAAGAGTGTGGGCACGACAACTTTCATAGCATAGACATAGTCCCGCCCAAGGAGAAAATTAAAATCCAAGGGATCTTGAACTACCATAATATCAATAAAGACAATTTTCCTTCCTAAGGTAATGGGAAGTTGAGGAAGGATCCCTAAAGGTTCATTAGTTCTTCTATTAAACGCTATTAGATGATGGGTGGTTGACACAAGCTGAGGGGAACCAATAGTTTTCCAAGTAGTCGAGGATAAAATGTTGACAAAAATTCATTCGTCTATAATAGTACAATATATGTTCTTATCGCAAGTTTGCACAATGATTTGAAAAGGTAGGTAGGAAGGAAGATGAGAATCCGTTAGTCTATTCCAATCAAAGGAAATTCCTACAATACTTGGAGGAGGTTTCGGTGAAATGGGTGAAATGCCCCCTTATCATTAGGAATCTATAGTGACAAGAAGAACTTGAGCGACAACGAATTCACTCTCTAAGGGAAGAGTGGGATCGACCAATGATGGAATTAGATCAACCACTTGACCAACCAATGGTGGTTCAGGAGGGTGATCATGGGAAGCGGTTGGAGGTTGTTTATGGGAAACAACGATGTCTTCCAACAATTTCGAGGCTTCATCCATATGAGGGAAAAGGTAAGTAAAATGCATTTCCTTGCATAACCAACAAGGAATCTTGACCTTACCCTTTCCCCCCCTAACCGTATGATCACTGGTTGAGGGGTTGTCCTCAGCATGATGTCCAGAGGCTAGCGACATGGGTTGTTGGGAACCCATAGACCACACTTCTAAGACCTTGGGAAGACCAGGGAAATCTCTAAGAGGGTGGTCACCCTTACAAATCCTGCAAGGCAATTTGGGCTTACGTCTCGTGTTGGTAGGTTTTCCAACATCATCAACACTCCCAACATGATGAACAATGGTTGGTTGATTGCTCCCTTTCTTATATTTCTTCTTCGTAATCTTCCGTTTCTTCTTCTTCTTATACCCTTGGTTACTAGCATCAAGGCTTTCACCAGGGGAAGACGAAGAAAGGGAAGAAGATGCAACAAAAAAAGAAGGAAAAGGGTCAACACGAGGTTGATGTTCTTGGGGCGGAGGGCTTGCATTCGAATACAACCGTACTGATAACCCTATGGTGAATCTAGGAAGACTCAATGCAACAATATAGGGTAATTTGGATAAGATCTCCATGCCAAAGATGAAAAGCTTCACGAGGTCGAACCACGAAGAATATGAAGTTTAGTCTCATCTCACGAAACCAATCCTAAATAGGGAGTAACAGATCCGATCACGCCTTGCATTCTTGTAGGGAGCGACCAATCACCCTTTGCAAGAGGACAAGGAGCGACCAACACTTTTTGGTCACAGGATGTAAAGGGAAAACCAACAACCATACAAAAAGATACTACAAATTCATGAAAAAAGTGATATGATTCAATGTTTCAGACTACTAACCCTTGAATGATACCCATCAAATGATCAGATGACAAATAACTATATAACAATAAGCACTTATTTTAATATTTTAGAGTTCAATAATATGGAGAATAATATCCATGGAATAATTGAAACTATCAAAGTTCAATGCGTTGTGTCCTTTTATTATTAATATGTTATATATTTGCATTACGTTGGTTATTATTAATATGTTATATATTAGCATCAAGTTGGTTTTTTTAGGTTTGTTTATTTATTATTATTATTTTTTCTTTTTACTTATTTTTAGGGTTATTATTATTATTATTTTTTTACTCTTTAATTTTTTTAAGTTTGTTTTTGTTTTTATATGCCTTTCCTTATTTCTTGGTGTTTTCTTTTATGTAAGTTTAGATTTGTTTTTATTGTTTTGGTGATTTATCATTATTATTTTTCATTAATAATGATTATTATTTTAGGGATTTTAGTATCACGATTAGTATAGGAATATTTATAGGATGATTTTAGTATTACTATTATAGAACTATTTGGTATTATTATATTATTTGGTTTGTTTGTTTAGTATTATAGTAGTATCACAATACAACTTATTATAGTATTCTAGTATTATTTGTTTACATTGTATTATAGTATTATTAAGTTTTATTATAACATTCTTTTATTATATGTTTGTTTATTTTATGTATACAACATTATGATTATGGGACGTATTATTATTTTATAGTTTTATGATGCTATTGCTTATGTTAGTGTGTTATTATATGTTTGTTTATTTTATGTATATAGTATTATGATTATAGGACTTATTATTACTTTATAGTTTTATGATGCTATTGCTTATGTTACTGTGTTTCTTTGGTTTTTTTAAGTTATTTATTTTTATATTTTTATAGTATTATTCATTGTAGTATAGTTAGGTTTCTTTGTTCTTAATTATTTTTAATATTTTTAGGTTGTTATTTGTAGTTTGTAGATATAATATTCTTTATAGTGTATCTCTTTATTATTTTGTGTCGTTATTATTTTAATGATTAATTATATTCCTCTTTGTTTGTTAAAGATTTAGGATTGATTTTATTTTATATTATCTTTTTGAGTGTTTATGATAGTTTTTTTATTTTGGTTTATTTTTGTTTCGTATTATTCTATGGTTTTTTATTTATCTGCATTTTTGTATTTATTGCAAGGCTTTTCTCTTCTCTTACTTGACTATTTGCCTTGACGATGGATCGAGTTTGTAATCTGAAACATTGACAAAAAAACTCAAGATGAATACTATAAATTTTCTAAGCAATTTTAATAACCTCTCCCACCACAAAAATCTCAAACTATTAGTAACTAATGTTGTTGATTCATATGGTTATGATACATTAAAAATGAAAATGTTGGATACATTAACTTCTAGATGCTACTGATAGTTTGCTTAGTGTGACACGAAACCATAAATGCATATTGACGTGGGATTGCATTAATATTATATTAGTGACTCTGGATTGAGTTAGGGTGCCATAAAATGTTATATAATTAATGTTATGATTTGATTTTTATTATGGAACTATTTGATGTGTTGATTGTAGTGTGTGCAAGCACATAGAACATGCTTGTTGATTAATCCACATATGTGTAATGGGGTTCTATGAAGTGTATGGGGTAACATCAGGTGAGGAGGAACAACATTCCCATTTACACCAACCAACAATCCTTTTTCATGATTGTTGGGCCATGGAATTGTCATCCTTTTTACATCCTTTTCCCCTATTGTTAATCCATTCTTGTTTACCCATAACCTCATATTAATGCTTATTAATCCATTTAATGCTTGTATGCGCGATTTATAACCAAGGCGTTTTCCATTGCATTTCTTTAGTATTTCATATGAATTATGGTTAAATATTAGAGAAATAACACATCTTGCATTTAGCTTTGAAAGATGGTTGAGATTGTGATTGTTGCATAAGTAGTTGTCATTGTTGTTACTCCTATAAGTGAAGATCCACGATGTGGGTACTTGAGATTTCTTGTATGAGGCTTTATTGCGTCGAAATATGCTTATCTTCAAAATATATCAATAACCTAGATCATACGTTTTGAGAAATTAAGTTTTTACAATTTGTTGTTACTCATGTTTGTTGTTACTTCTGTTTGTTGTTACACGTGCGGCAACAACACTGTTGAAACTCCATGTACATATTTGAAAATCCACGAAAATCCGTCTTCAATCATCAAGATTTTCCATGGAGATAATTTTGCGATTCCAAGACAAAATGTTAGTCTGAGTGGTTAACCAAGAATCTTGGAATTCTTGGGCAAAAGATCTTGAAAGTTATCTGTTATTTGCTAATTGTTAGCAAAAGATCTTAGAGTTATTTATTATTTGCTAATTGTAAGCAAAAGACCTTGTAAGCTATCTATTATTTGCTAATTGTTAGCAAAATATATTGGAGTTATTCATTAATTGCTAATTGTTAGCTATAAATTGTTCATTATTTAGGAAATTGTTGTAACAACTATGGATTTATTAAATCCATAAATGGGTTTATTTAGACATTTGTTATTTCTAGTTTCCATTGAATTTATGTATAAAAGAGAGCACTCTCTCCATTGTTCGAGGGTACTCTTGGAGTAATGTTCGAATGACAATGGAATAATTTATCGAGTTTTCATTTTAACTGTTGTTTTATAATTTCCGTAATGTGTGATTTAATTAATTAATTTGATTTATTTTCTTTGCATATTTGTAATAGATTGATTTTTTTTGATTAGCTTAATTAATTTAATTAGTTTATGTTGATATAGAATAATATCAACATTCTGTTCTATGGAGGTAGGGCCCACTCCAATAGAATAGAGTGTCGTGTAGCTTAGATGGTTTCTTTGATTTCTTGTTGTGTAATTTCATTATGAATTCACATAGGATTTATTTAATTTAATTATGTAACCAATTTCTTGATTCAATTTGTTCATGTAATTAGATTACTCATGCGAGGATGTGTTTATATATATTTATTAAATTGAGTATTCATGTTGGATTTCATTTATTCATTTGTTTATGATAAATGCATTTTAGATTGGGTTGCATTCTTTTATGCCGTTCAATAACTGTGCTTAATGCAATGACTATATTTGTTGGTATGGGTAATGGCATGGATCATCTTGGAAAAGATTAGGATCTGATTTGGAGGACTTAGTTAATTTCTTTTCTAAAAAGTGGTTAATCAATTTCCTTTCATCGCCTGTGATTTATTTTCAACAAGTGTGGTGTGAATTTCAATTTTTGCAAAAGTGATTTAGAGTTTCAATTTTACAATCAATTTTACTGCACATAGATGGGGTTTCTTCGGGAGACAATTGAGTCATACTCTTGATAGCTGTGCAACTTGTGTTTTTTTTTCAAGCAAGTGTGTGTTCCTAGAATTAGATTGTTGGGGTTGTTTAGGGAGACAGTTGATTCATACTTTTGATACCTGTAGTTGGTGTGTGTCATTTCTACCATGTTTGTTTCCTTTTCAGAAGATGTGACATTTAATTTCACGCAAGTGAGATATTTTCTTTTCTGCATAAGTGTGCTTTCAAATCCTACAAGTGTGGATTTCTGTAGAGCCTTTCCAGAGCTTGAGAATTGTCTATGCTCTGACTACAAAAGTAATCATTGATACTGTGAATACAACACATAGAAATAATAGTAGTTTCCTACATATACAATGCACGACAGTACGTAAGTTCCATATGCACCCTAGATTGATAATTAAATGTTGGATTACTGAGAGGGGGGGTGAATTAGTAATGAACAATTATACAAATTATTAATCCTTTAAACCACAATGCATATTATTTTACTTATTCAACCATGTTCATATGTTCATCATCAATATCTTACTGTATCATAAGCATTAGCATTCATCAATGCATGCTAAACAATAACAAACACATCCAAACAATGCACAATACACCAATATTTATGTGGAAACCCAATGCAGGAGAAAACCACTAAATGATTTTATTATATGCCAAGAATTACATTCAAGGAATTACCAACTTCCAATTATCTAGCTACAACTGAAAGGAGGCTCCGACTCCCTAGTTTCTCAGGCTACAACCTGAGCAAATATCCAACTCCCCAATTCTCTAGCTACAACCAGAAGGAGGCTATAACCCCCTATGTTCTCCAACTACAATCGAAAGGTGGTTACAACCACCTATCCTTGCCCCATCCAACCGCCTTGAAATATCATTAGAATGATAGAACCACTTTCACACTGTTACTGTGAGATATACTATTGTAAACCTGTACCAATTTGTGCCACTGACCTATGATCAACCTATGCCACTGTCCTATAACCAAGCTGTACCTGTCATTTCCTATACCAACAAAACTAAATACACCAACAACATGTACCCATACTCTCCTCAATATATCAGATCTCATAACATAGATCTCATACCCAAAATCACAAGATCACTCAAACCATGTGCCAACAATGCACATCAATCATGTACATCAACCATGTACATCAACACTATACAAAGATAACCAAGAACATGTACCAATCATGTATCAACAACAAACCAAGCTATGCCTCAACAAAATGTATCAAGATCACTATGTACTTCAAGTATGTATCTCATCTATGTACCCAATCATATACCTATACCATATACCAATAACAAACACCAAGATAACCAACAAGATACCTCTAGCAATGCACCACACTCTCCATAAATCAAATTTCGTAAATCCTCACATCAACCATGTGCCACAACCTCACTGTTATACAACCTCTATCTGTATTAATAACTTCAACAACATACCTCAACCAAAATCCCTTAAACATGAACCAATACTAAACTTCAGTATATCTGCCTCAGATCAACTCTACAACAAGACCTAAACTTCCAATAGGGAATCCAACAGATTTACAAGGAAAACCCTCAACCGGATTCATAGATTCAACACTACACATATGAAAACCATACCTTTTTCTTCTTGTAGCATTTTGCTGCTGCGGTTTTGTTGCCGCGATTCTTCTGCTGCACTTTTTCTTCCACTATTTTTCAGCCTCACTTTTCTTGTCGTGATTTTTCTGCCGCACTTTTCTTACCGTGCTTTTTATGCCGCAATTTTCCTGCCACTATTTTTCTGCCGCACTTTGTCTTCCGTACTTTTCCTACAGCGATTTTTATGCCGCACTTTTTTTGCTGTGATTTTTCTGCCGCACTTTTCTTGCCACGATTTTTCTGCCGCACTTTTCCTGCCACACTTTTCCTGCCGCGATTTGTTTGCTGCACTTTTTTTGTATCAATAATACCTACCCAAATAACCTTTCACAAAATAGATATTCAATGATATTCAATAGGTGCTAATGGGAGACCCTTTCTCTCTTATTTATACTCTCCAAGTATCTTCCTCTAGAAGTATCAACTTTTGTCCACTTAACCACTTTGTCCACTTAGTCAGTTTGTCCGTTTAACCACTTTGTCCACTTAGCCACTTTGTCCACTTAACTTAACCACTATCCATAAATAGTAAGTTCTCTACTCCTAGTTGCAACTAACTTTATTATTTAATTAATTTATTTTGCAACCGCTTTGACTTATCCATAAATAGCAAACTCACCACTTCTTGTTGCAACCAATGATTATTTAAATAATTTCTCTTTGCAACCACTTTGACTACTTTATTATTTAAATAATTTATCTTTACTCACAACTTCTTGTTGCAACTAACTTTTCTATAATTAGTCAATTCATAACTTCTTTGCCCTTAACTAACTTTTTGTTGCAACCACTTTATTATTTAGTTTCTTTCTTGGTCAACCACTTTGACTATTCAATCTTCTCATCACATCTACTTTACCATAATTACCAAACTCACAACTTGTTGTTGTAACTAATTTATTTTTAATTATTTTCTTAATGCAAAAAGTATACCCATGATTAACTCCCAGTTACCATCAATATGACTAGTACACTTCTTCTAGGATATTTTAGAGTAATTGACTTCTTTGACCTTCTAGGGGCTTCTAGATAACTCATGAGGGTTCTCCAACTTCATATGGCCATAACTCTCTAACCGTGAGGAGTTATGAGACATTCCACATATCACCAGAAATGACATGACATATACTATCCATCTAGAATAGTCTTACTTGTAAATTCACTGATCTTCATGCCTTTATACATCAAACAGACTCGGGTCCCTTACCCATGCCTTTGTGCTAACAAAATTCGCTATCAAACTTCTCCAAGGGTTGACATCAATCACTAAGGGTTGACATAAATCTACAATATCAATGTTAAATGGTTGACATTAATGACAACCAACAATATAGACCAACTGTCCATCAACCTAAGCCAACTGTCTGAAAATCTCCCCCTTTGGCATTGATGGAAACACCAACATTGAGGACAACACTTAGTCATGATAACATTCATGCTTATACTCCTCATCAATGTTTCTATCTCTCCCCCTTTAACATCAATGGAAAAGGGTATCTCCCTTTGGGGATTCTCCCCCTAACTGAACTCTCCTTGGGGCTGCTCCCCCTATCTAAATGCCTTTGATCTTTCTCTGTGTTTCTAAGCCTGTGATTGATATCTCTCCCTTCATATGAATAATCTCTCCCCCTTTGACAAAGGGTATCACTCTGATGCAACACTGAAGTCATATCGCTCATTCTTCCCTTGTGACAATCGCTCCCCTTGAAAAAATGCCTCTGTGCTCTCTATCCAAGCATATAACTCTCTATCCTACATCTGATGAATCTCTTCCCCTGGAATAATACCTCTATTCTTACCTCTCTGTCTGACAACTTCTCTGAATGATATTTCTACTTATCTTTTTGGTTTTGTTTCTCTCTCTTGACTTCTCTGCAAGATGTTGTGTAGAAAAAATATAACTCTTCATGTACCTACTGTCGTTTGGAGTTATTGTCCATTGGTGCTTTCTTGTGTAATCAACTGACATATATGAAAAACATTCAAGAATAAGTATTCACATATTCCTCTGTAATTATCATCCATTATGATAATGTTCCTTTGTCTTTGAACCATTCTCTAAACCAATCTATGAATCCATGCTCTCATCCATTTTTATATATCTGTCCAAACCTGCTAAGTGTTCTTATAAATCCATCTCTGTCCATACTGTTTAAGAATCTGCTACACAACTGTCCATAATGATGACCCATCTATCACTGTAATATTATGAAGTCTTCACTATTACAACTGATTAATCTATCATACTGTACTTCTGCTAACTGACTGCTCTGAATTTGTCTACTCAAAATCTGCAAGCTGCTCGAAGAATCATTCTCTGGTCTGTCTCAGCTACCGCATATAATCCCCCTATCTAATATTCATATTACCTAGGAACCTCTAACCTGTATGGCTCAGAAAAATTCTTTCTCTGATACAGAGTCATCATCATCTTCATCGGTAGATTCATCATCTCTCTGAAATCTGAATTCTTTCTTTCTGTCTGTGGATTCATCTATCACTACAATACTTGAAAGTACAATATTTTGAACATGTTCCTTATTTACTTTCCCTCAATTTATTTCATTTCTTTTCGAAACCTTTCTGTATCCAACATCTTCCATTTTCTTTGTAGATTTGTCTTCATCTCATTTTATTGCCAATATTGTGATCTCTTGGACCTGTTTTTTCTTCACCTGTTCTTCCTGTTTTCTTATCCATACTTTCTTATATCTGATATTATTGTTCTCTTTCATGAAAGTATCAATCATTCTTCTAAAATCACGAGCTATGTGTCCATAGTTATGAAATTTGTAACATTCAATATTATGTGGGGCCACATAAGCATTTCTTTCTTGAAAATTTCTTTTATAATCCCTACAATCTGCAACCTTATGTCCAAAGTTAGTACAATAAAAACAATGACCATAAAATAAATTTACATACCTGGGAGTGAATGATCTTCTTTGTGGTGCAGTGCTTATGAATTTTTGCCTTGGCTGATCATGATCATGATTGAAGCTTCTTTGTGGCTTGAACATGGATGGTCTTCTTAAAGATTTATCTTTATTAGTTTTGTCAGATTCTGGTTGGCAATGATTCCTTCCTTTGAGTACTTCTGCATAACTCTTGCTCTTTTCTTCATTCTTCTTTTCTAGAAACCTAGAGTGCTTCTCTTCATTCTCTACTACTGATATAAATGTTTCTGTCTCTTCAACGTTCTTGTTGAGCTTGATGACTTTGACTCTTAGTGTGACAACTTATTCTTCAAGCTTCTCAACCTCTTCTTCTTTCTTCATTATCTGAGACTTCATGACTTATTCTGTTCTCTTTGCTTCTTCAAGTTGGATTTTCAATGTAATTATTTCTTCTTCGAGTCTTCTTTCTTTTTGACCAAATTCTTTCTCAAGTTGGTTTAAGTCATCGGTTCTTTCCTTGAGATGATCTATCGGTATCTTTTCTCTCTTTTCTGATTCTTCCTTTTGTGCTACTATGTTGGCTTCCAAACATTGCTTTTGACTCTTCAACATTTATTCAATTTCTTTGGCTTCTTTCAACTGATCCCGCAGACCTGTAATAATATGATGTACTTCTTTCGATATTTGATGACTTTTCTTTAGCTTAATCAATTCTTCCTTGAGGAGTTGGTTTTCCTTCTTTTCTTTTCTTAATTGGGTAAAATCATAGTTAAATTTTTCCTCAATACCCACTTCACTCTCTTCTTCTTTTGAGTTTGTCTGACATGATGAACATCTTTCTTCTTATTCTGTACCTGCATCTTCTTTGGAATTCTCCAGCTATATAATGGGAGAAAAATAGATATTATGTAGCTTATCCCAAAGTTATTTAGCTGATGAACACTGCCCCACTTTGTCCTTTACTGAATTAGGTAATCCTTCCAAGATAAAATCCAATATTATTTTGTTGTTCCTTTCCAATTCCTTCTTGGATGCAGTTTTTGGTTTCTTTGTAGCATTGTATCATGCAACAACTGAGTGCCAAACATCATACCCCTGTGCCTGTAAAAACATTTTCATTCTGTTGCTCCACATCTCGTACTTCAGACCATTTTGACCATCGAACAATGGTATTCCATTTCTACACAAACTATTGCTGTCCATGATCTTGCTTCTAGTTTTTAAGTTGTTTTCTTTAAGGACCTACTCTGATACTAATTGTTGGATTACTGAG
>SNQJ01S0139797.1:16899-29724 GCA_010110895.2 Picea sitchensis | reverse complement strand
AATCCATTAAACCACAATGTATATTCTTTTACTTATTCAACCATGTTCATATGTTCATCATCAATATCTTTCTGTATCATAAGCATTAACATTCATCAATGCATAATAAACAATAAAAAACACATCAAAACAATGCACAATACACCAATATTTACGTGGAAACCCAATGTGGGAGAAAACCACATAATGATTTTCTTATATTGCAAGAATTACATTCAAGGAAGCACCAACTTCCAATTCTCCAACTACAACTGGAAGGAGGCTCTGACCCCCTAGTTTCACAGGATACAACCTGAGGGAAGCGCCAACTCCCCAATTCTATGGCTACAACCAGAAGGAGGCTACAACCCCCTACGTTCTCCATCTACAACCGAAATGTGGCTACAATCACCTATCCTTGCCCCATCCAACCACCCTGAAATATAAGTAGAATGATGGAACCGTTGTCACACTGTCACTGTGAGATATACTGCTGTAAACCTATACCAATTTGTGCCACTGAAATGCAATCAACCTGTGCCATTGTCCTATAACCAACCTATACCCGTGCCTTGCATGTACCAACAAAAATAAATACACCAACAACATGTACCAATACTCTCCTCAATATTTCATATCTGATAACATAGATCTCATACCCAAAATCACAAGAATATCACTCAAACCATGTTCCAACAATGCACATCAATCATTTACATCAACCATGTACATCAACACTATACAAATATAACCAACAACATGTACCAATCAAGTATCAAAAACAAACCAAACTATGCCTCAACAAGATGTATCAAGATCACCATGTACTTCAAGTATGTATCTCATCCATGTACCTAATCATATACCTCTACCATATACCAATAACATACACCAAGATAACCAACAAGATACCTTTATCAATGCACCACACTCTCCATAAATCAAATACGATAAATTATCACATCAACCATATGTCACAACCTCATGTTATACAACCTCTATCTATACCAATAACTTCAACAACATACCTCAACCAAAATCCCTCAAACATGAACCAATACTAAACTTTCGTAGATCTGCCTTAGATCAACTCTACAACAAGACCTAAAATTCCAAGAGGGAATCCAATAGATTTACAAGGAAAACCCTCAGACAGATTCATAGACTTAACAATACACATATGAAAATCATACATTTTTCTTCTTCTAGGGTTCTGCTGCCATGATTTTGTTGCTGCAAATATGCTGCTGCAGTTTTTCTACCGTGATTTTGCTGCGAAACTTTTCTTGCCGCGATTTTTCTGTGGCACTTTTTCTGTCGCACTTTTCCTGTAGCGATTTTTCTGCTGCACTTTGTCTGCTGCACTTTTCCTACCGCACTTTTTCTGCTGCACTTTTCCTGCCTCAATTTTTCCGCCGCACTATTCTTGCCACGATTTTTCTGTCGCACTTTTTTTGTATCAATATTATCTATAGATTCAACACTACACATATGAAAACCATACCTTTTTTTTCTTGTAGCATTATGCTACAATGGTTTTGCTGCCACAATTTGTTTGCTGCACTTTTTCTTCCGCTATTTTTCGGCCGCAATTTTCTTGCCATGATTTTTTGCCGCACTTTTCTTGCCGCACTTTGTCTGCCATACTTTTCCTACCACGATTTTTCTGCCGCACTTTTTCTGCTGCACTTTTTCTGCCGCGATTTTTCTGCCGCACTTTTCCTGCCACGATTTTTCTGCCACACTTTTTCTACCGCGATTTTCCTACCACACTTTTTCTGCTGCACTTTTCCTGCTGCGATTTTCTTGCCGCACTTTTTCTATGTCAATAATACCTTCCCAAATAACCTTTCACAAAATAGATATTCAATGATATTCAATAGGTGCTAATGGGAGATCCTTTCTCTCTTATTTATACTCTCCAAGCAGCTTCCTCTAGAAGTATCAACTTTTGTCCACTTAACCACTTTTGTCCACTTAGCCACTTTTTCCACTTAACCACTTTGTCCACTTAACTTAACCACTTTCCATGAATAGTAAGTTCTTCATTCCTAGTTGCAACTAACTTTATTATTTAATTAATTTATTTTTCAACCACTTTGACTTATCCATAAATAGTAAACTCACCACATCTTGTTTTTTTTTAACACAAATTGATTTTTTTTTTTTTTTATATAAAAAGGCACGACCAAAGTCGCAGAGTACAAAAAGGGGTGTTGGTAAAGGGAACCAACTACCAGGATTTATGATATCTTACTACAAGGAACTGTCCAAAAATTCTACTACTGGAAGCTAGAATAACAAGCTATTCTAGATATAGCTAACACCCGAAGTTTACTAGACATAGCCATTTTTACAAATTTTTTGAAGATCTTTTTGCAAATCTTACTGACTCTTCTCCTCGGGGCCTCATTCTTCTTCTGGTGGAATTTCCAAGGCGATGTTTAGCTCTGGCAGGATCAAGTCAGATCTTCTCCCGCACTCCTCTCTTTGGCTTTGCTCTGTGGAATTATGAGCTCTGGTTCCATGCAATTCTTCAATTCTTTCACCTTGTCTTCTTAGGAAGTCGACCTCATCTTGGAGCTGGTTGATTAGGGATCGATGCTACGATAGGGTTTCCATCATGAATATTAAAGTGGAGTTGTGGGAATCCAACCTCAGGGCCAGTTGCTGGGTGGTGAAGAAATTGTCTTCCACCATCTCCTCCTTTTGGTTTTCCTGTCCTGGACGCTAATCCATTATAGCGATTCCTCTGGCTGTTGAATATTTCCTGAGCTTGCTGGTGAGGTATTTGTCTGCGCTGCCAATGCTGCTACTTGGGTATGTGTCTTGAGTGTATCGCTGGCCTCTAGAAGTTCTGTTAGTGTCCGCTCCTCTCCGTGCTGAATTAATGCTTAGACTACCCAATTCAAGTTGGATCTTATTCCTTTTTCCACATTTAAATTCTCCTCTATGGAGATCCTTGTTATGTCCTCTGGGCGAGCCGATGTTGTCGTATAGCTATGGATCCTTTTCACTTACCACTTCCTTTTCCGCGCCATCATACCTGCTGTAGCTTCTCTCTAAATTCTGTCTTGTATTTCTAGGGCGTATCCCTTCTCCAGACATACTCTTTACTTCCAAAAACTTCATGTGGAGGCAAAGACAATGTACCAGGCTCTTCTAGTCCTGGATCCCCCTTATGGCTGCCATCCTTGAATGTGCGGGAGTGTGGAAATGACTCTCAAGAGGGGAGGTGGCATGCTCTACTAACATCTGCATGTTGTGGAGCCTTGCTTCAATATCTTCATTGCTCGTTATCTTGTGCGATATTAATGGAGGGGTGAGGGAAAAGGAGGAAGTGCGGGGTGGGAGTGACCTCAGATGCAGGTTCCCATGGGGAGTGAACATATTTTGGTACATGAGATCCATAATAAAAAGCTGTGACATACCAGTTCTCACGATCCGGATGATGACTAAGTACACTGATCCCCCAGGCATGATGGGGGGTTGTCCTGAAATGATTTTGCACTGGAGAGCCATGTGGAGGAGGTTGCCAGGTGGAGTGTGGACCCAAGTGTGATGGATAATTAGAGAGGAATTAGGGAGGTGCTAGGAACTCGGTCCTTCCCAAAAATTCCAAGTGATCGATGCTTCTTCCTATGGCTCTATTAGCCTGCTCATCTGCGCTCCCATTGTTTGATCGTCGAACATATTAGAAGGTGGGGAGCATAGAAGCAAGTGTGTCTCTGGTTCTATCGATGATTATTTTCAGAATTGAGTTCTTCGGGATTGTACTTTTGATGAAGTACCTTATTATCGTCTTGGAGTCCCCTAGGATGATCAACTGGTTGAGTTGACAGTCCTTCGCTAGTTGAGCCACTTTGAAAATTGCATATGCCTCTGCTAAGTTATTGGTGGTTATGCTTAGATTCCATGAGTAAGTTAGCAATATTTGTCCTCTAGGGATGAACAAAACCCCTCCCTCTCTTGCATCACCTGGGTTCCCTTTAGAAGTGCCATCGAAACATAAAACATAAATCTTTTGGGAACTTAGCCAAATTTTGAAATCTTGGGGTGGGAAATGAAGCTGCCGGCATGAAGTCTTTCTTGGTAAGAAAGTGAGGGGAGCTTCTAGGAGATTTAGCTTGGTTAAACAAACTTCTTCTTCAGTTCTCAAAGGATCCCCTACTTGAATTTCTATTCTTTCCTGGATGAGATAAACTCCCTCAGTTGGCCGATTGCATTTATCACAACTACACAGGTGGGGGGGGATCTTCTCTTTGAAAATTATTTTGTTTCTTTCCAGCATACAAATTTTATTGAGGCCTTCCAAAATCGACTTAGATTCGGGTTCCTATGAAGTGAGCCTTTGTAGTGTTTTCCCCATTTACCGAACAAACTTCTGCTGCTTGTCGGCCATGAGATGTGGGTGACTAATTCTAGGAAGACGTTGTTCATCACCTGTTTAGTGAAATTAAAATTTAGGAACAAATGATCAGTTCTTTCCAAGATATTAGCGCACATGGCACATCTAAACGGTCCCATATAGCCTCTTTTGTTCAAGGTTTCTTTTGTTAGGAGTTTATTATGAGCCAATTGCCAGCATAAGATGCTTATCTTTGGGAGTCTATTTGGGCTCCATATCCCTTTCCAGTTTGGAATATCACAATCTTCTAGGAGCTGCTTGTAGCCCATATTCACTGTGTACCCTGATTTCCCCCAACTTCTTTTATCCTTTTGACTGAGACAGACTGGGGCATTCCCAGAGATCGCCAGAAGGAATTGCTTATCCTCATCTTTCAGGAGGGGAGGGACATCACCTAGATTCCAGCTTTCCCAAGTTCCATTCTTGTGCCAATTTGATATATCAAAGAGGGTGGATTTACCAAAAGAGGAGAGCCAAAGCCTGAATTGGTCCATTTAAGGAATACTAGAAAGTACCCCTTCTTTGAGAAGTTATCCTCCCATATCTTGATTTCTTTTCCATTTCCTAGGTTCCATTTGAGGTGGGTTTGAATTAGCGACACAGATGGCCAAATAAGCTTCCAGATAGGGGAACCTGATTGTCCAAGGTCTACGCCCTCCACACATCTTTTTCTTACTTTGGATAGGTACTTATTGCATATTTCTTTTTTCCACCATTCTTTCTCACCAGTGATTACACGCAAAATTAACTTGGCCCCTAGGGCTAAGTTTATCCTTTCCGGGTCTCGAATGCCTAGTCCCCCATTTTATTTAGGGGTGCATATAGTGGACCAGTTTACAATATGGATTTTTTTTTCGTTGTCTTTGCCTCCTTGCCAAAGAAATTTCCTATTAATTCTGTCCATTTCTTTTTTGATTCCCACTGGAGCATAGAGGGCTGAAAATTGGAAAATTGGAAAGGAAGATAAGACTGACTTTATTAAGATGACACTGCCTGCTGGATTTAGCCATGTTTCTCTCCAAATATCAAATTGGTCTTTGAGTTTTTGGAGAATCACCTACCAAGCCTCCCCAGGGAGGGATTTGATAGTGATGGGGGTGCCTAGATACTTGAAGTATTTCCAGTTTATCGAGAAGGGGAATTGGAGGATGTTGGCAATTCTAGCCATTGTTCCCACTTTTATGTTCCAGGCGTAAATTTGGCTTTTATGTTTGTTTATAAGTCCCCCCGAAGCTAGTTCGTACTAGTCTAGGACTATCTTGAATATTCGGGTCATTGTTTGAGAAGCTCCTCCAAGAAGAAGAGTGTCATCAATGAATTGAGAATGATTTATCCTTCTAACGCCCCCAACAATTTTCAGTCCTGGAATATTTCTGGTGGCTCTTTCTTGCTCCAGCCTTCTATTTAGAGTTTCCGCCATAATGATATACAATAGAGGAGAGAGAGGGCATCCTTTTCGAAGTCCTCTTATGGCTTGGAAAAACGGAGCTGGGTGGCCATTTATTAAAGGCGCTATCCAATGGGACGAGATACAAGCCTTGATCCAAGAGACGAAGGAGCTGTTAAAACCAAATTTTTTTAACACATCAAAGAGGAATTCATGTTTCACTCGATCAAAGGAATTTTCCATATCAATTTTGATTATCATTCCTTTTTCTTTGTTCTTAACACTAGTATGGATAACTTCTTGAACCAAAATTATGTTGTTCCATATTTGTCTTTTGGCCACGAAGCCCCCTTGATTTGGGAGAATGATCCTTGGGAGCAGGTGATTTATCATATTGGCTATAATTTTTGTGAGGATATTGTAGGATACATCGCATAGAGAAATGGGGCGAAAACAATCAAAAGTGTTTGAATTTTTAACTTTAGGAATCAATGCAAGAAAGAAGGTATTGGTGGCTCCTCCTAGCTTGCAGGTAGTTTGGACATATTTGATCATATGAAGCAAGTCCTTTTTAATGATTTCCCAAAAAATTATGTAGAAGTGGAGAGTGAATCCATCTGGCCTAGGAGCTTTATCTGGGTCAAATTGGAAGACAACATCTCTAACTTCCGCTTATGTGACTACCTTTGTCAGTTCTTGATTATCCCGATCCTTTATCAACTGCGAGATCAGTTCCATGAACTGCATGCTCTGTTCTTTATTATCTGCTCCATCCTCGATATAGAGATTTTTAAAATGAGAGGAGGCTTCCTTTTTTATATCTTCAAAGGAATTAATTACTTCCCCTGTAGATTTTTAAATTTCCTCCATTGTGTTCTTGTACTATCTTGCTTTGGCCTGCTTGTGGAAAAAGGAGGTATTTTTGTCTCCTGCTTAGAGCCACAAGGCTCTAGATTTTAATCTCCATTCCTTTTCTTCGTTATGGAGTGCCATTAAATAATTTTGAAAGCGCTCTTTCTCCTTCTCTAGGTGCTTGGTTTGTATTTCACTATTGTCCATATCATTGTGTAGAGATTCTAACTTATTTTTATGTCGTTCCACTTCTTCTATTGTGATATGGAAGGAAGCTTTAGCCCAATCCTTTATTGCTTGATTTTCCTTTTTCATCTTTTGCTCCCATATATACACATGAGTTCCATCCACGCAGGTAGATCAGATCGAGGAGATTAGGGGGATGAAATCCAGCGAGTCCATCCAAATTGGGTTAAATTTGAAAGGAATGGGACCCAAATTTTCCTCCTTTACAAAGGAAAGGGCTATTGGGCGGTGATCTGATATGCCCCAAGACACTATTTGGGAGGAGATGGAGAGCGGGCAGAAGAGAAGAGGGATATGGATGAGGAAATGGTTCAGCCTAATAGCTATGTGTCCCACCCCTGACCTTTTATTACTCCAAGTATATTTACCTTTGGAGGGATGGACATCAAACAGATCTAGGTCCGAGATCAGATCCTCCATATGTTCCCGAAACTGATCCCTTATAGAGGTGCCTCCCTTTTTTTCCCCTCGATGGAGGGTTGTGTTGAAATCCCCTACTATAATGCAGTTGTCTTGGTCTCCTAACTCTTTAATTTTCATTATCGTTTCCCAACACTCCCTCTTTTCCCAACAATTATTAGGCATATAAACATTACAGATAGGGTAGATGATACCTGATTGGAGATGCTTAAGTTTTACTAGTGTCTAATGGATTGATTCCACTATTTGTTCTTCTTTGTAGAGATGAGTGTTCCACATTGTACAGATACCTCCTGATGTGCCTCTAACGTTCATCGTCATTACACTACTTGTTTTCCAAATTTTCTTCATTTCTCGCATGGCCTCATCTCCCTGCAATTTTGTCTTCTGGATTAAGAGGATATGGGGATTTTCTACTCAAATTAACTTTCCCATGGATTTTTTTTTCCCTCTGGCCCATAGCTCTGCAATTCCAAGAGACTACCTTCATTATTTACTATTGTGCTTTGATGCCCCCCCCTTCGTTGGCTCAGATTACATATTTGTTGCTTGAGCCTTCCCATTTTTCCGGTCTTTTTTGAGAATTTTCTCCAGTGTTGGTTGGGTTCCTAACTCTTTGTTATGGGTAGTCTCTTTTTCCCTTCTTGTTTTATTTGTTTTCCTTCCTTATTTCGTAGTTCTAGCATTCTTTGGGGTTTCCAGGTCCATCTCTTCTCCAGAGTCTTCTTGGCTATCTTCCTCCCGCGTTTGGAGTATTTCCTGGAGCTGAGGATCTGGATCCACTAGGGGTGTTGTGAGATCCACATCCTCATCTGGAAGATTGCCTTCTGTATTTTCTTTAGAAATAATCAACTCTGCTTCTGAGGTTTCAAGGGGTTCATATTTTTTCTTACTACTTTCCGCTTCATTGTCAATTTGTATTGGGGATTTCCATTTACCTGGCGAGGGAGGTATGGAATTTATTTTTCACTCCTGTTGCTGGTTACTTGCTCTGTTCGTTGTTTTCTTTATTTTTGCTTGCTGCCATTGATTTGATGCCTTGTTTTCTGGGTGCTCTTGGATCGCCTTAGGACAATTTTTGGCGAAGTTCCCGTATTCATGACATGATTTGCACTTGAAGGGAAGATGTTCGTAGTCCACAATTTGGATGTATGACCACCCATCCAAGGTGAGATGTATTGATTCTGGGAGGCCTTTCTCCAGGTCTACTTCTACACATAATCGTGCGCAAGATTGCATCCCATATCGTGGCTCGACCTGATCGATGAACCTTCCCAGAGCGTTGCCTATATTTTTTATTGTTTCATCATTCCAGTAGTGGAGGGGTAAGAAGGGGACCCTAAACCATACTGGAACCGATGAGGGAATGTCATTCTCTGGACTGAATTCTGGAGTCCATTTTTTCAGATACATTCCTCTGGTTCCCATGAAATACGAGCCATTCCTAAAGATCAAATCTCGATCTGCTTTATTTTCAAAGAGAAAAATGTAGAAGCCCTTACCACAAAATGCCGTAGAAAGCTATCCTTTGATCGTTTTCTTCCAGTTCTACTCTATCCATTGAGCCATTTCTTTGGGGGATGGCCAGAGTCTCGTAAAATGCCCTATCAGACTATTTTCGGTAAGATGAAGGGTAAACGGTCTCGAGGAAGGGGAGTGGATAGATACTTTAGGAATCACATCCAACCTTTTGACAAACTGGGATGGAGGGGATCCCTTGGCAACTTTCGATTATGAGGAGATCAACGCTTGAAAGGATGAAAGGTCAGGCAGTGGTAAGGGTTGGGGGGGGGGTCGTGATCCCCCGAGCCAAAGGCCATGGCGACCAATGTCAGAAACCCTGGATGCTGTCAGGGGAATATTGTGATGCAGACCAAATGCAACACCGATGAACTCACTACATCTTGTTGCAACCACTTTCTTATTTAAATAATTTCTCTTTTCAGCCACTTTGACTTCTTTATTATTTAAATAATTTATCTTTACTCACAACTTCTTGTTGCAACTAATATTTCTATAATTATTCAATTCATAACTTCTTTTCCCTTAACTAACTTTTTGTTGCAACCAATTTATTATTTAATTTATTTCTTGGTCAACCACTTTGTCTATTCAATCTTCTCATCACAACTACTTTACCATAATTACCAAACTCACAACTTCTTGTTGAAACTAATTATTTTTAATTATTTTCTTAATGCAACAACTATACCCATGATTAACTCCTAGTTACCATCAATTTGACTAGTACACTTCTTCTAGGAGCTTCTATAATAATTGACTTCTTTGACCTTCTAGGGGCTTCTAGATAACTCATGAGGGTTCTCCAACTTCATATGGCCATAACTCTAAAACCGTGAGGATTTATATGACGTTCCACATATCACCATAAATGACATGACATATACTATACATCTAGAATAGTATTACCTATAAATTCAATGATCTTCATGCCTTTATACCTCAAACATACTCAGGTCCCTTACCCATGCCTTTGTGCTACCATAATTTGCTACTAGACTTCTCCAAGGGTTGACATCAATCTACAATATCACTCTCCGATGGTTGACATCAGTGAAAACCAACAGTCTAGACCAACTATCCATCAACCTAAGCCAACTATCTGATATTAAATTCACAGTATTTATGACTACCTTTTTGAGAAATTAGGAAGGTGATTAAAAATACCCCACATTTTTGGTGTCGTTTCCGGCGAACTGCCAATGGTGCAATATTCTTTCTAGTATTGATTTCATTTTCTTTTGTTGTTTTGATAGGTGTGCATTTAAAATGTTTTCTAGCACATGTTTCCTTTCATCTTGTGGGGTGTGTTTAATTTTTAGGATTATAGGATAAAATAAAATAACTCCCAAAAACACCAAGTTTAGTAAGAGCCAATCATCATACTAATGTCTTTTTCAAGTAAAAAATCAGGTTAAAATAGGTTAAAGGTGCTACCATGATTGTGATATTGCAACACCTACGATTGAATGTTGTTGCGACACCAATGGTTGAATATTGCTTCAACTCTGAGTATAATTGATTCATGTCGCTATTTTTGTTGTCGTTATAGCGATGGATGCACCAAAAATAATGATCAAGTGGTACAATGGACAATGGGAGAAGACAACAGTGCAGAAATCCAACTCACCCGATGATATCTACTCTTGTTATCATGAAGACCAATTAGAGTAAATTCCAAAGGATTGATCTGTATTCTTGAGGAAGTTGGAAAGAGGAAGAAGACATTGGTGAATGAGAGTTTTACTGAAGAAAGTGCAAGGGAAAGTAGAATCCTTCAAGCTTTATGATCGAGTATGGTTAATTTCCATCATGATGTATAATTTCATGGGTTGATTGGGTTCTTAGTTTCATATTTTCCCTACTCTGTCCATGTTCAATCTTTTATTCTTTTCACTATTTTCCATCTTCTCCACTTTATCTTTCTTCCCCTCTTGTCTCTTGCATCATTTTTCTTTCTAATCTGCTTTATGGCATCATTTTTTTTTTCTATTATCTCCTTTCCCTCCCGTTTCTACCTATTGAAACTTTATTTTTTATCGTTGATTGCTTCTACCCACACATGGTCTCTTTTGTCTTAAGCATGATGACAAATACATGATTGGTTAATAACTTGATGATTGTTGTAGTTTTCATTCAAATTTTCACAGCCCTCATCATACAAGAATCCCGATTCCATAAAACAAATATGGAATTTATTTCACGGATAATGAGACACTCCATGTATTCCCTCAAATTCCCATGGTGGTTATGTCAGGATCTCTCATTACCACATTTTTGAACTAAATACTTGATCTCCCTTTTCTCTTTATTTTGGGTGTACACTTTCTCATTTGCTACAAATCTTGTAATAGTCATAATGAAAAGTCTGAGTATTTACAATTTTTGGTGTGAGTGCAATTTACATTAAATATTACATGTCTTAAAAAATCACTCATACCTAGATCACCATTTGGAATAAATAACATCTTGAATGATTTTGTTTTAGCAATTATATCATTGACCTTATTAAAAATAGAGTTGGGACATTCCTATTTTGGGGGATCATATGGGATCATTTTTAAAACATATTTATATATAAAGTATCTCTTGAAATCTGTTTCCTATCCCATCTTGAAATTTTCAATTTGGGTATCAAACAAAGAAATTGTGGCCAAAATACACACTAGGTGTCAAGCAGGAAATTCAGGGACAGAGCTAGGACAATCTGTTTTTAGGTGACTTGATGGATATATATTTCAAATATGATACTAAGGTGTATTATATTGTGAATGTAGTTTATAATTCAAGTGAAATCATTTCATTTCAATATCATATGATAAAGTTATGCCTAAAATACTAACTTCCCGTCTTAAATATGCACCCCTGAAACTCTGTTTCGTAAGTTGTTCACTGACATATTTGACCCATCAATTATTATTGTCTTAAAAACCTATTTATACTCGGGATACACACATGAGTATTATTTCATATCCAATTGGAATCATATTGATTATTCATCAAATGAAAAAGTTACATTCAAAATAGTAACTGTTGGTCTAGGAGGGAATTCAAAAACACCACTATCTTGCAGGTTGTTCTTAAGCAGATTTGGCATAACATATTATGGAATTTTTAAGACCTTTTTCTCCATGATACATCTATATGAATTTACTCTCATCTTGATTTTTGAATCACTCCTATCGAGCCTTGAATGAATATTTTATAAACAAAATACCAATGGGTACTCTAGCTAGCCAACACTCCTTAACAAGTAAAAAAATGAATTTTGCTTTGGTTATTATACCTCATATTTGTTTTATGAGCACTATTTTTCATTTTTTTTTTGCATTTATTGGATGAGGAGAGACTGATCACCTCTCTTTTTCCATGATCTCACATTTTATTGCAGGTAAGTGCTAACTTTTTGTAGGTCCTGAGAAGACTAAGGGAGTCAATTCATGCACAAGTGATTCTTGAAGACAATATTTCATGCAAAAAGGGGAATACCATCCAGACATTATTCATATCCATTTCTGAGCCTTTCGTTATCTATAATGTTGTTTTTATAGTGCCACTACATGATGGTACATGTTGTTGTTACAAGTACTACTACATGATTCTACTACTCTTGCCTTATTGCTGCACTGTTTCCCTAACGTTTTCATCAAAGTTGCATATGGATCAAAGAACAAAACAAATGGAGAGTTGATTCAAATATATAGAGAAGGCCAATAACCCAAAATCAATATCCATCACCACATTACCCACATCCTAGTTGCAAATTAAGACTTTCACAAGACCTAATATTTATTGTGCTCATTCATCTGTACCATGGTCTGCCTATGCATTTCCTCCTTCCCAGTTTGGAATAATTTCATACTGAAGATCAATCCTTGTTTATGTGGTTTCCCTTGAAGATTAAACTTTTCCACTACTATCAAGCCATAAATTCAACATCATCACTTCCTACTTCATGCTTCGCCATCCCTAACCCATGCAATAAATTGACTCGACTCACTTACAATGTTGC